>OX031013.1:40608592-40789700 GCA_943736025.1 Tenthredo mesomela
AAATTGCAACCGTCAATGTGAACTCTGGAATATGAATTTCCCGATTTTCCGTTTCAAGGTCTGCTATAACAAGACGTCCGACTGAATTTTATATTTGATTTAAACTCAAGCTGCGCCTTATCAGACTTCCGGAATAATCCCAAAAAGTTTGGGTAATTAATGTCCGCCGTTGTCACGGAAACCATTTGCCAATTACAAAACTGGAGACATCTCACCCTTTTACTTTAGTCCGCGTAATCGTATAAACAACAGGATCCCATGGAAATTTTGCTGACCTGGCAGCACTTTCTTAGATATGCTTATATTTTCGCAAAGTTCGCAAGAGAAAAATTGATTTTAGCTCAACGTTGAGCTCAAGCGGCACCGCCCTTGCGAATAAATATAATTTCTCATCATTAGATTCACAGTGCCTATATATTCATTGCCTTTGCGTTCATTCAGGCCTTCAGAGGCAAATCACGTCCGTCTGTCAAAAGTATCTAAAGGTCAACCGGCCAAAACGAGTTGGGCAAAAGCCTCCCATCTCGGACTGACAGAATTTTTATTCGTTTTGTCAAAAACGAAATGAATAGTTAGATCTTTGACGAGGGGGAAGCTCCGATTGGAGGACCCGCTGACACCCATAGCATACCCCAATTCCACGTTATTCCCAGGTCATTTCCTTCAGGGTAGCTGAAGCATCGGGTTCAATTTATGCCATTTACCAACGAGTTCGTTCCTTCAATGATTCCTGTGAATGTAACTCATTTAAGATTTTACGATAAGATTCACAATTAGGGAATACCGAGGCCAACTTATCCTCAGGTCATTTTCTGAAAAAGTAAATTAAATCGAACGAGAACGAGTCTTATTAACCCCGCAGTAGGTATAAGCATTAGATACATACCAATTCCGATAATCTCGCATCCGGTATCCAGCTCGGTTTGCTACACTGATAGAAAACATGTATCACATTTTACCACATATCGCCGACAAATTACTACTTTTCATGGCAAATTGACGGGTGGTCGAAAAACCAGGAAAGGTAGCTATTTTTCATTCAATAGTTCGTAGCAGGACTGGGATACATTACATGCTACTCGGACTAAAATTACAACTCGGCATTGTAATTTTCGCTAATGGCAATTTTTACAACTTGAGATAGTAAAAATACGTATCGCGTATAGGAATATGGCGGACATCCTAGTTCTGCGTTATGCCGCAATGTATACCTCCATATATTCCCCATTAGTGAGTTTAATATTTATTTTAAAGTAATCGTGATTTAGAACTAAACGAAACAAATCTTGAATCTTTTGTTTTATTTTTATTTTGAATCTGTTATTTTGAATCGGTTGGAATCAACAGGAAATACGCCTCGAACTACACGGCTGAGTTTCTCGCAAGTGGTATCTTTCGCCCAATGTAGTATATAAGCACGAAAATTTTCTCCTCTATATCTTCGATTTCGAGGCGTCCGCTAGAGCGTTAGGGTACTATGCGTTCTTACCGACTGCGTTAATTATACGAAACCAGTTGTAACAGCGATGCACTGAAGTCAACTACATGTAATCTACGTTACCATCCAGCCGTCCAGTACCTCACCCTACTTCACCGATTCACAAAACTCCTAACTCAACCGAAAGGTGAAAATAATAACATGCGAGTCCACTCTGCGATTGGCAGCCGAGGGCGCTGCAGACCAACTTTTTTTTTGTTGCCAGACTTCATTTTACTATCTGAGATAGTAAAAATTTAGACCCCGCATGGGAATCTTTACCATTAGTAGAATTTACAAGGTGGATTTGTAATTCTTTCTACTGTGTGACCACCCGTCATTTTAGCACCAAAAAATAGCAATTTGTCGGCGATATGTGGTAAAATGTGTTACATGTTTTCTATCAGTGTACCGGAATGAGCCGGATCCCATTTCCTCGGAGAGCGAGCTGATAACTCATTTTCTCACAAAATCGAGAGTCCTATTATATAGAGCCCTGATGTAATTCCGGAAGATTCGGATAGCGAAAATATTTACAACCTGTAAATAATCGTTAACGCGGTATCAATCTATCAGGATAAAATTTCTTCTCAAGAATCCGCAGCCCGCACATACTTACAAAAAAGTCTGAGATATGAATGAAAAAATAAAACGATAAGTGTAGTTCATGGCAAAAAATGTTTGTTCTTAAATTTGTAATTTTTACGGCTTTTTTGAATTTTTTTGAATTTCACAAAATTTTTGGATAGGTCCGTCTCGCTCTACGTTTCTCTTATACTCATACTTGCCAAGTAACCTTGCTAGCATGTCCATTATTCAATTGGTAGAGTTATGTAAATTGGCACTGTAACAGAAAGGCAGCTTTTCTTTTGTGGAGTATAAAGGTGCCAAATAACCTTTAAGGTCCTGATTCAAAGCTACCTTTCGTTTCCCGGATTCCATCGATCTTATACCGGCAAAAAGCAAGGACCCTTTGTCTGTCGTCAGTGATGAATTGAAAGCTTCCAGATCAATCACTGGGCGCAATAATTTGTGAGAGTTTTCGCAAAGCCTTGCTGAACACCTAAATAATTGGCTGGCAATAAAAATCAGATATCCACGCTCCAGCTTCGAGCTCAATAAACTTCTCTCACTCCAGTTATATGCCTCGTCTAAATAACTCTAATCCCGTAAAAACCAGAAGGCTCAAATCAAATGACAATGAACAAAAGGTACTTGAGCGAACGGTGATGAATTAATTGGGTACTTCGCGCCTTTCCAATTGGCTTGTCTCTATACAGACCTCGACTTCCGATCTAACAACAGAAATTTGCTTCTTGCTGAAGCCAATCAAATACGAAATAACATGCCGTCTATTTTCCGTCATAATAATACCAATTCCTCCAGGCAATTGATGTACCTTTCTTGAAAACAATTTCACACATCAGACCGAAAGTCCTCATACCTTCGGATTTCATTATGAAGTAAGACTTTCGGTTCCCCCAGTTCTTATTTTCCTCTTATATATAGACGTTTCCCGTATATCGCGGTAGGAGTTTTCCAAATCGAGTTGTATTTTTATAGTATCCTATCGAAACAGTGAACCTTTCACGCAGTGTAAAGCTTTGTTGGCCCTTGGCGATGAGCTGAGTTTCAAGTAGATAGCAGTAAAAATATTATGTCAAATATAACTCCGGTGAATATAAGAATTTGATATCATATGTAACGTTGTCGGTCAGAAATTGACCGGGAAAAAAAAAATTGGTTCGTAACTTACTCAGGCGAATAAACTTTGATTGTTCAAAACTTTTCTGAATCCACTTCCAATAATTTATACCTACGCGTCTATGGTCATAAGAAATGTTATGCGAATTACGAAACGCGTTGATTCTGATTATTTTTCAACTTCCCGCTCCAGAATCAGTTTACTACTCGATATGATTAAAACTGTTCCTATAATTATCAAGGGGAGCGAAAAATTCCTGGTGAAAAAAACATTGCTATTTCTTATAATTACTTAAATTTCCTTCGTAGAATTCTTCCCCGATGCACGAAAGCTAATTCAATTTTTCTTTTATCACGATTTCTTAATTTCCGTGATCTTGGGTTACCCGTATAACTTGTCTTCACCTAATCCACGAGAAATTCAGAGGGGGAATTTCCCACTTTAAATTACGATTCGTACCTTGGATAACCGGCCCGTGTACCTACTTGATTACCGAAGGGAACATTGGCGAAAAAAAAAAGAATTAAATAAAAAAAACACGTAGGAGTAGAATCAGATTTGGATGCTTTACACAATTCGGACTCCTGATAGTCATCGCCAAGGATGTAAAATGTAAATAAGAAAAAATCGAAAGTATCCGTATGTGGATTGGTGAAAGCTCTAAAATGAGGCACGAACTCTCTAAATCTCGAAGAGTGAAGATCATGCCACTCTTAATTCTACTTGAAAAAAGAATGAGATTTTCACTGTTTTTTCTTCACTTTTGTGAATATCCGCAGCCGATTTTCACTCCGAAAAATTTCAAGAACGATCTTGAAACTGTTCGCCATGGTTGAACTGTATAAAGCTGTGAAAGTACGAGCAAATGGGTTATCTAGCCGATAATCCGTTGCGGTATACCAGGTGGATAACCGGTCAGTAATCGTTGTGAAATCGAACCAATACCTACAGATGTGCATAGGCACGGTGAACCTGGTGGATTATTATCACCGGATGACAAGGCACGGGCCATCAACCCTTAATGGCCGCCAGAGGGTGTACCACCAGCTCACTAATCAAAGTGACAGGTAACCCCGCATTATCGTGTACACGTGATTGCCGGAGGCAGTCTTCTTAGCGACGACCGGTGCCGGTTGACAATGGAGTTCGTCTCGGCGGTATCCGCTTCGTTCTTAATTAGCAATTTAAAGGACTACGCGCTATGAACGGGAGGCTCATTGAAGCGAGGGTGAACCCGAGGCAAAGAAAAAATCTTTGAAGAAGATCTTAGGAAAAGAAAACGATTTTAACTCGGAATACGAAGAAATCGTGAATTAATTCTCGCCTCCAGTGATATAGGCGTGGGCAGAAAGCTCATGCTCGATCTTGACGGATCATAAATCATCAGAATATGGAGATCACCATCTTCTCCATGTTGAGAACGAAACGTGGTAGATAAAAGGATGAAAAGAAGAAAATAGGGCGAGGAAATCGATTGCTTAGTACCCACTTCAGCGCTAGTCATTTAAACAATGAATGTTAAAAAGACCTAGGACTAGGCAAGTGGGTCACGGTGAAGGAACACCCTATGACGTAGGTACCTAATCTATTCATTGCCAAATCCGCAAAAATTATGTACAATTAGATTAGCTCTCAAGCCTGAGGATATTGAGGCGTCAAAAACAGTATTACATGCTTTGAGTAGTCCATAAGGATTACAAGATCTTCAAGATCTCTGTCATGCATATCGTGATAAAAACAAACTTGTCCGATTTAGTCCTGAAGATTGGATACCAGGATCACGGATGTCCACATCAATGATGATTGAAGTATCTAGAAAAGAAAATGAGAGACTAGATCTTTTGCAAAAAAAAATAAAAGAATACAAATATGAGATTTTCAGCTGCCCATACAAGTATTTTTTCTGATTTACGATCAGTATTGACGAAGTCCCAAATATGATGATCAGTTTTTAAGTTACTCATCGGCTGGATGATCTTTAGTCCATAATTAAAATCGCGGCTCTTCATGCAACAGCGCGGAACGATCTATACTTGACGTTTTCTTCAGTATTTGTTGTAGGTACTTTAATTAATATCAATGCAAGTATTTCATGACTCTTTATCAGTGCGTAGGTCATAATTTGGATAGACACAAGCAGGACCTGTCGATTTCCATACAATTCGCTCGCCGTTTCCGTACATATCTATATCTCAGAAATGAAAATTCTGATTGATTTATTTTTTTTGGAGATTAACGAAAACGCAGTCAACAATCAGTTTTCGCGAATTGATGAATGTTACTCGCTTCAGTCGCTCATATTTTAATTGCTGATATTTTTCGAATGAATACACGGAGAGAATTTTGCTGGTAGAGATTCCCATACTGTATGGTGGCGGTGAGCCATACTAGACATTGCACGAAATTTGATATAAAGTATAGGAAAAAGTCTCACGAATATTGAAAACAATAATATAGACATTGGTATATCAACGGTTGCCTCCTACTTTTTCCTATACTTTGTATCAAATTTCGTGCAATGCCTAGTATGGCTCACCGCCACCAGACAGTATGGGAATCTCTACCAGCAAAATCCTATCCGTGTACAGAGCAATCTTGAAGTTCATGAGCACTTTTCAATACCACATATTTAATACTATTATTCCGTTCTTTATATGCAGACCACTTTGGCTATCCCAATCTCGTGGAGGTCGCAGGGTGTTACTTTCTTTCGAGATGGAGATTCCGTCGCTAATTTTCTGCCTCCGTAGATCCCCCGCCCCTTCTCTCTGCTCCGCGCCCCATTGTCCCCTTTCCCATTTCCCAACGCCACTCGCCCCTTTTCCACCCATCTCTGCTTTCCTCATCGTCTCTTTCGGATGGAGTTGAGCTGGGCCCGGGGTCTCTCTATCTCTTTCTCTTTCTCTTCTCCTTCTTCTCCCTCTTTCCCTCAGTATCTCACTGTCGCCATCTCACTTATATTTTCTCATCCTCTAGGCGAGTGCGCTCCTCTTGCGTAGCTGCCTCCCCGAAAATGTAATCCCCGTCTAAATCTTCGTGAGTTATGTTCGTCCGCGTGTCCGTGGATCCGTCCGTCGTTAGCCAGGATGCTGAAAAGAAATTTCCCCAGGATGGAGGCAGAAGGCAGTCTCATGATTTAAAACCTCTAGCTCTTATATCCATCCTCTTATCCTATACGTCTACGGCTACACGGAACCCTCTGTGGACACCACCAACAAGACCCACCATGTACGCCACAGAATTTCGTGTGGAAGTGAATCCGACCCGACGCCGTCTCGCCCGACTGGGTTAATTCCATCCCTCTTCCAAGGGAGTCCTTAAACCTCGAGGTTAAGTTAACTCGCACATGGCCTAACCACCGAATTACCGGTCGCAGCCGGCCAGTCCGCCCCATGTTATCCATATACCTATATACATATACCACATGGACAAGGTAAATGGTGTGGATGCCGAGGATGGGTGGCCATGAAACACAAAGGCCCGTCTGTATTCCGACTTCGTTATGTTTGCGCCAAGCCAGTTTTCACCACCAACATGCACCCGGTTTCGCACTTTGGTAACAGTAGGTATATCTTAAATCAGAAGGTTACACTAACTCAACCCGGCGAAATTTTCCACTGTCAAATCCATTGCGAACGTCTCATAGATCCAATGCTCCAAAATAATTTACGTTATATGGGAAAGCATGAAATGATTTTTTCATCCCTCATAATTATGTCCACTTTTCGAATCATCGATATTTGAAATGTGATCAAAATGCTACTTGCATCAGGCTTTTTAATAAAACCTTTTCCAGCTCATTTGCAAATGTGATTTGAAAAGATTCATGCATCTTTTTTAAATTCCACAGCTTTGTTCTCATAGTAGAAATTATTCAGTGACCTTTCATCGAATCACCTATGTAGGCCCACATTCAATCTCGAAATCAAAAGAACGTCGATTTGTGGTTCGAGCTTCGAATTGAGGACGGTTGATGATGTAATTAACAAGAATATTTCGTCGGTGATAATGCAATACCGCGTAACTCACATTTGCAATACCGCGTAAGTACAAAAAAAAAAAAAAAAATGAGATTGTGTGCATTCGATGTATTTTTTATTTCTACATCGAATGCACACCAAATCTCGTTTTTTTTTTGTTTTTTTTTGTACTTACGCGGTATTGCAAATGTTAGTTACGCGGTATTGCATTATCACCGACGATTTATTATATCAAAGTAAATTCATTAAACTCAATGTTGATATGAATAGTAATGTGATTAATTCATTAGCTCACGAATTCACTGGTATACAGTATTTCTGTGCTGCATTTTTTTTCAGCCAATTCAGTCACATTACATCAACACACATCATTTAGAATATAAACTGTGAAAGACGACTTTTCCCAGCGTTCTTCGTATAGTATCCCTTATGCACTTTGCTCGCGGTTATGCATACATGTTTACCTCGACGTCATATACTCGTGGAATTCTGAATACACGGTCTTTCTCTTTTCGACTCTCAGTCATGTTTCAATAAAATTCACTATTTTACAGCTGTGGCTAAGCTACATTATCTGAATCGAGAATTTATATGTAAGGGGATTCAGCAAAAGGTAGAGCAATGAATCCCTCATCAAAATTTTCGCTCACTATAGCTTGTTTTCTGTATTTTGGAGTATAAATGACGTATTGAAAAGTTAAAAGTAATTACGGATTGAATGATACTTTCATACGATCTGTTGTGTTGATTAACGTGAACTTCGAAGACGCCACCATGGAAATGAATCTTCTATCTAAAATCCGAAGAATTGAATTGCCAAAGGCCATACCAACAATTGTTGCTCATATACACAACATAACTTTGATAATTCCAAAGATACCAGCCTCGTTAAAACGGGATCAATATAATATAATATAATAATATATAATTTAGCAAGTAAAGTAACTCGAGCGACTTCTACACCTTATTTGACTCTCATAATTTTTTGCATCACAAGACTTAATGCGCTGATACAGAAACATTGAAATTCCATTTCATTTGAGCCGAGTTGATTAATTTATTATTTTGTTTAGCAAAATCGAACCGAACTCCTCCTTGCCTTTGAGAACGAGGAATATCAGTTGACTTCTGGCTTTAATATCGGCTATAGAAAGAGCAAATTTTCTCTTTCAATGCAGCACGTGAAACAACCAATGGGTCTATCGAATGAACTGAAAAAAATGCTTTGTGTCAGATACTATAGCTCTACATTTTGGAATGCTCCATGTGAATATCAATTCGCGATTCGTTTTTACAAATGGAAATTGAACAGCGAATTCTGAACGTCTGTAAATTACGAACGTGATTAACAAAAAAAAAAAAAAAAAAGACGAGATACTTATTTTTAAATTTGCCAGAAATTATCCTGTTTTTGTATTAAAAAAAGAAAAAAAAAAAAAAATTACCGGTAGTAGTGAGTAAAGTACGATTGAGCTCCCGATCGTTCGATAAAAGCCACCCAGCACGAGGCTTTCTATGATGACCACGAGTATACAGTCTGCAAATATGCAAATGGATACAACCCTTTCTGAAATACATGTACAGGGATAACCATCCCTGTCCAGAGTCTGCAGGCTCAAAGTCCGATGTTGAGCAATGAAGGGAACAAACCGACCAACACGCCGAAGGGGTTTTAAAACTTGCGGCCGGCAGCCGACAAGTACTGAGTTATACTCTAAGTATCTTATACTACCCGCCTGTGGCGTTTCGAATCGTAATATCTCAACCATGGAGGGTAGAACGAACGTACATAGGGAAAATTAAGGCAAAATTTAGTCATAATGATTTTAACGAAACTTCCCTATTATTGCTATTGCTTGCAATCGAAACTGATATTACGATTTTCTAATCTCTTTTAATCTTCGTATACTCAGTTTTGAAAATTTCATAAAAATTGATAAAGCGAGTCTTTCGTTTATTAGGCTCATTTATTTTGATGATTTATTTTCATCGACGTGTGATTCAGAGTTGACATTGATTGAAGAACATTTTATTACAATTTTTTCTCTTTTCTTTTTACCAACTTTCGTATGGGTACCTCATTCTTCTCCAACCTTCCATGTGCGTAACTATACACACAAACTTATCTACTACATAGAAATATGCTGTATATAGTGAGGCGAAACGATCAGCAGGGTTAAATTGATCCACGCAATTCACTATTGTCCTTTGGCGAATCAGCGATTTCCACACGGCTGACGGAGTATTGTGCGGGTCAAGCATCCCTTCCGATAAACCGGATTTCCGTACGGATTAAACGTACAAACCTCGACCGCCGGCAGTTAGTTTGGAAAACTTCCGGTATTTTAAAAGCTGCACGTTCAGCGCAAAATGCCACTTATCTTGGTTTGGCCACACGCTGTTTCAATTGGGATCATCCTGGGTGGGCTCTGTCTTTAGTTTCACAAAGCAGTAAGGTAAGTTGCAGTGTTAGTTTCAAACTGTTTTAAACAATCAGCTAACGAAGTCGTATGGTTATTCTATGCATATTAGAGCTTATTAATTTTAATTGGGACTAATTAGCGGCTGCCGATTGAGAGAGAATTTCCACGTTTTTCATCTGATATCAGGACTTCTGTATACATATAGTATTCACAGCAAAATTAGTACTCGGTAATCCGAGTTCAAGATACGAAAATCCAATATGGTAGATAAAAATTGTAGAAAGTAGGCTGAATCGTATGAAAATTGCTATTCAGAGAATTTTTGGTGTCCGTCAATGTGAATTTGTTCAGTTTTTCAATTTCAACTGTATATCTACTTTTCACAATAATATTCTGGTACGCAATCAATCACTTTGAATTTGTGTATCACGATGTCGGATCTGGAATCCAGCGACCAAAAAAACCTTTTCTAAGTAAATTATCAGAAGAGTTAAGATATAGATATAATCTTGCGGGTGGATTTGTTTTGTGCTAAAAACTATCTTTTGAAATAGTGGGAGTAGGATGGATAAAATGCCGATTTTTTCCAGCCATCCTAGCATATGCGTGCACGTAATATAATGCATTGTTCAAATTTCCGCTGCTTCTATTGTATAAAATCTGGTAAACCATTTCGTATGCGATGGACTGCCTACCTCTTTATCTGAGAAAAAAGTGGATTGCTGTCTGAGCTCCCTCCTCCCCCTCGTGAAGTGTATAATTTCCATAGAAAGCATTTTCATTGTGCGGGTTCTTAACGTCAGACAAAATATTTGAGAAAATCAATTTTCGCGAAGCGCTTGCCATGTGCTTGCATAGTAGTAAGCTCATGCATACATATGCAATACGTATGCGCATATATGTACGAAACTGCAGTCTGTTACATAAAGCGCGATCTTGGTGGAAAAAAAAGACGTACCTATCTATATACTGTCGAGATAGATAGACGTGAGTGGAATTTAAAAATACCCACCAATCCGACGCTACGCCTTCGGCCGGAAGTATGCGACCGGAAATTCCCCTGGCTTAGTTGTCAACTGCATTCGCAACATCCCCTATACTATACCTTTTCTACTACCCGCGAAGCTCAGCACATACCATAGCATGCTATTTCGAAAAGTCGCTCCGGTTTCGCGCATGTCGCGAATACCGCGTTCACTGCAGTGTCACTTTATTAAAAATTTCAAACAAAAGGAATTTGCCGTCGTTGCGGGCAATGACTTTTCTCTTACTCCCACATCACTAGTCCAATGCACTGAAATGAGTCGTGATACGAGAAATTCCTGTATGTAGAAAGCTGACATATTTATATGTGTTTTTAATAACCGTTCCTACAGGCCTCGATGCATGTTGGATCTCTACTTCGCAACGATATATTTTTATGGGTAACCCGAATACTTCATCGAGACCAAGATCGACTTTGCTCTCTTCTTCCACTATCGAATTGCTACCAACCGATGTATTTTTGCCCATTGGACAACCGTGTTAAGGATCATAACTGATCAAACGTTTACCTTAATTTCTTGGAAGATTCGAGCTTGATGCAGATTCACCAACTCACAAAGGTTCTACTTCATATGGAAGGCTTTATTCTAGAGATGTTCTGTTGTCCGACCATTAGTGCCCATCCACAAAATGAGGGTATGATCTTCGGGATGGGTAGAATTATCGGGTCTTTTAAAGAATGACAGTCACGTCCAGATCGTGAATTGCTCTGTCGGACTAGTGTGTACAGAATCGATTCTTTCCTAAATTATGTCGGGTAAGAAAAATACAAAAGGCACACGGAGAGAATTTTGCTGGTAGAGATTCCCATACTGTATGGTGGCGGTGAGCCATACTAGACATTGCACGAAATTTGATATAAAGTATAGGAACAAGTCTCACGAATATTGAAAACAGTAATATAAATAATGGTATATCAACGATTTTTCTTCTACTTTTTCCTATACTTTGTATCAAATTTCGTGCAATGTCTAGTATGGCTCACCGCCACCAGACAGTATGGGAATCTCTACCAGCAAAATTCTCTCTGTGCACGCGAACAAGGTATGAGAATAAAGCGAAGTAAGAGGGAGAAAAGGAGGGGACTTTTAAAGCCACATAGATATGCACCCTAAATCGAAATCGTACCGCGCGAGTATTTTCGTAGCAAGTATAATCCTGAATCGATTCGAGTAAAACGACGATAATGGACCAGTCAATTCTCTACGGCACCGAGTTACGAGGTCAGAACATCGTGGTGCGATGAAGAGGAAATAGAAGTAAAAAGGAAGGGGCCCCGGCCGGTACATACACCAAGAGAAGGACAACGCCAACGTTCAATCCACAGTCTCATCCCCACAGGAATTTCTACGGCAAGTGCGAGTCTATATAGGAGGGCAGCCATAATGGCGCATCGTCGGGCGACGTATAGCTATGCCAAGAAGACTCTTGGATAGACGTCCTGGTAAGAATGTACTCCACCGAGCTTGCACGGTCCTCCGTTACATAGCTATATCCAATCCCGTTGGTTGCGGGGGTTAAGCGGGCAGTCGCAGTGACATGACCAGGGCTGAAAGATTAGAACGCATACCAGGTCAGAGGTTTAGTATCCTAGGTCAAATTCCACTCCTCTTAAAATTACCCCCGTTCCTTCGGGAGCGGCGACGACGGACGCTTTGGTGGTTGATGGCGGTGACCTCTTTTCCTTTATAGCGACTGCCTCTTTTCGAGGAACCCTCCCGCCCGCCGGAACCGTACTCCTGTGACAGGAGTTTCTTTTTTACACACCCAGAATTGTCCAATCAATGTTCGCAAGGCGATTATTGGATTTCGCTTAGCCACCCTCCGGGCCAAACGTTGCTCCTGGCTGCTGCCCATCCACTACATTCAAGCGACTGGCGCAACAGCCATACTTTCGGTTCGGTTTACTTAAATTTTTATTCTTCAAACCCGGATCCACATGGAATTATTCCTATACCATCATACCCTCAAGACGTCGTGAGTCGTTATATTATACCGATGCGCAGAAAACAACGGTTTCATCGTATAATTTTTGCTTTCGATATACCGAAATTAAATGAGGAGCTGGTAGTACTATATACATGCAATAAGAGCAAATGGTCAATTATCTGTTATACGAACTTTTTTAACCTTCCAACAGCCTCAAGATCTACTACATGGTTGACGCGTCATGTTCCCCTTACAGATTCCATTATGAAGTTATCGAAGATTCGAAACTATCCGTATCGAACGAAGTCTGATCAAAACGCATACAATTTGGATCTCCACCGATCAAACTTTGCGTAGATGGCGCTAGCTTGCGAGGCCCTGTCATGGCGGCGATTACATAAACTAACGCGATGTTAGTGTGAATAGTTTGTATGCGTGAGGTTTCGTGAGGTTACGCCGCGCAATTTGAATAACCTAACATCGTTCAACTATTTAAATCATAAATTCAAACGGAACGCGCAACCTCACGCTTACAAACTATTCACACTTACATCGCGTCAGTGTATTTAATCGCCGCCATGACAGAGTCTCGCAATCTAGCGCCATCTACGCAAAGTTTGATCGGTGGGGATCCTAATTACATATCCGTTCTATGGACTATTCTCATAATTATATATATCATACAGGAATTCTTTCTTTCTTTTCTTCTGTCTTTCGTTTCCCTCATTTTTCTTCGCAAACAGAATATTTCATTACAACTATATTCAGTGGAAACGATTCTTTTTCTCATTGTAGTACATACGTCGTAAAGTGGTATACATGGCGCCTTTGTCCGAGGTATTATTTGCTCGGTTATAATTTTGCGTGAAATTGTTTCTTCGTCGAGGCGTTGTTTAAAAACAGTCTACTATAATTAAAACATCCCTCTCTCCGAAACCACTGACAGCCGACGGCAACCGCGACACCATGTACCTAGTGTAGTACGCTGGCAATGTTGACAATGCCAAAAATTTGGTAGAGGCCAAAGAAGAGCGGAGAGGGTTCGTAACAAATAATTAACCGGAATATGTGGAGTAGCGAGGTAAAGGCTAACGAAACTTTCGGCCACCCAAAACTTTTTCCGGTGACCGTTTCTTTCTCCGTATAAGAGGGCTTCAATCAGCTTCTTCATTAATCGTAGAGACGAGGAAATCCGGGTTATTTCTTACCCTGCAATATATATAGAGATCAAAGAAATGAGGAAAGTAATGCCTCTGCTACCCTCCAGATTCATTCACTACCCCCTTATTTATCACAGCGTTTACTCCGTAAGCTTCTTTGAAACAACAGCCGAGGAAATGAGCATCACCATAAGTTCAACCCCCGAAATAGAAGAGTCCCATAAATTTAACGATCCCTCATCTTCACTGGAAACAATTCCACCTGTTCCGAGACAACGAACGAAATAATAGAAAACAAGAAGGCGTATAACAAAGCAAACGTCTTCGGCAAGTGAGTTGTTTCTTTGTAGGTATTTGTTTGAACGACAAGTGTCATGGCTCTCCAGGTTAATCCCATAGACCCTTATCAAAGCATACAATTCATCTGTTATCTATACGAATTCAGACGACGGTTTTGTGGCTCCTCGTCTACATCCATCTGTAGAACTATGCTTAGTGTTCGCAGGACCCCGAGACAGCATTGGGTCAGTAATGAACCCCTGTACACGTAATACATCAAGCGTATGACACACACCCGAGCTCTCTGTACGTAGGTATATATATCTATATAGATGTATGATATATAGATATATGTATATAAGTGTGTATATGTATCCACCCTGTCGACTGCTCGCCGGACTTTAGCCTCCGCACGCCCTAGCAAGGGTTGAACATCAATCTATGCCAGAGAACGTACGCCAGTGCCCAGTAGCCTTGCCTTGCGTTACTCAGGTGTCATCAGAGCTCCCTGCTCTAACGTATAGGCTTAACTGTAGTAATTGGATCCAACTTATCGGCGACGTCGACATCGACGTTAGTTCGCGGTGACCGGGATTTAGGAGGAATTGGGTATCTTAGGGTGTGGTAGTAGGTGTCAGAATATCGTATAAGGAAGGGCAGCTGCGTGGAGCCACTTGGCATTTATCACAATCACGTTCACTTTTATTCATAACTTATACTCACGTCGCTTTTCTAACTTCACGCATCATGAATCCAAGGAAAGAGTCCGTACTTCAAATAAAATCCGAAGAATCGAGTATTTTAAATGCAATCCTTGGGTCATCCAAAAAGTGCCACTTGTTATACAGTTAAATAAGATGGGCTAGTCAGTTTAATGACGATCGATGTTGAATCCGACTAGCTACATTCAGAGAATAGTTTGTTTGATTCAAATGAATTTTTTTTTTTTAATCAAATTAATCAATTCTCGCATCGCCACAACGTCAAACAAATGATTGTTTTATTCAAAGCAATTCTTTGTTTGTTCTTTTCATTTGAATCGGACTAATATTTGTTTGAACTAATCAATGGTTTATTGGATAAATAGGGCTCGATTGGTTAAAATGAAGATAATGCTCAAAGTAAACGAATTATTTGGTTCATTTAAAGATATAATGTTGAAGAACGATGCAATGTCAGACTAATTCAATGAATGATCGACTTGGTTGAATGAATTTCTTTTTTTCTAAATTGACCAAATATACCATCAACTAAATACTTTTTTTCAAATCAAAAAGATGGAACAAACTTTGGATTTACTTGATTACATATTTGTACTGCTTGGCTTGAATTGAACAAACTTTTTTTCTCAATTTACTATTTCACGAAGTAACGCAGCATCGATGGCAACTGACTCCGCTGCACGGCCACAGATTATTTGTTTTTTCTAAAAAGTTCGTCTGAATCCAAAATCCAAACATCATCCTAATTAGTAGGTACGGTAATAGTCTTTCAGCAGTAATATCACCTCGAATGCCTATCTCCCGCAAAATTTCGAGACCTTGTATACGAGACCAACTATCGAAGGTACATAGACTTTCGGTGGCAGGAAGAGGTATTCGTTTTTGAATGTTCGATTAAAACCGGGATCATTATTATCCCATTAATACGCTAAAATCGCGGCATTGTTCTCGGGTGAACAATGATTCGAGGAATATCCAAGTTCAGCCGTTCACCTTCGTCCTGAGAGAGGCCAAAGTTACGACCGGTCGTACCATTTGATTATACACCTATAAGTCTCTGATAAAACAAAACGTCACCCGCTTCAAATAGTCCCGTAATTAACGCACGGTTGGGTAACACCGCGGACGGTAATGCGAACGTATACTACCGCGTTAACTTACCCGGCACATCCACCAAAATATCTCGCCCATTACCGGTGGGCGGTAATTAAGTCGGAAGATTATTATTGCTGTAATCATATTATAACTTAACACGACCGTTGTTATAGATTTTAGGCTCGGTTTCTCATGGAAATCATTCTGTATACCTGTGTCGAGTGTCAAATGATTCCTGTGGCTTGAACATTTCAGAGATACTTGACAAAAGGCGAAATACCCGAAATAAAATTCATCGAGTATCGATGATGGAATTTTATGGCAATTATTGATAAGAATCTGTAAGACTCGGGAAATTTCCTAATTTTTTTAAATATTTTACTTTATAAATGTTCATTTATCTTATGGGTACCAAAATTGGAGCTTGAAGAATGATCATTTTTGCCTGGTGAACAGCGAATTCTTCAAGTCAGTAAATGTATAGGGTAAGGTTGCCGATATCGTGCCGCCGCCCAAATCGTACCACCGTCGTATCTTCCACAATTCGTAGTTTTCATGCTATCCAGCCGTGGTTCTTCGAAGCATGTATCATAATACACGTGTGGAATGAAAGTGGACGTGAAAGAAGAAGTAAGAAAGGAAATATTAACGAAAGAAGAATACCATACCGTAGCACATACCCCGGCACACTCATTAGTCGAAAGAGTCTAAGCTGTTAATCCACTTAACCCGTTCACCGGCAGTAATCCTTTTAATGCTATTTCTTGGATTTTGGTAGGTATGAGTGGGGATATGCAAGTATGAAAAGACCTGAACGGTCTTACGCAGTTGTTGCCGTCCCAAATAGACCGCACACCCCTTAGTTCCTTTTATTTCTCCTGAACGCTGCCCCTACCATCGCACTTCCAGGTAAGGACGAGTGACCGTTTTCAGGTAGACCGAGGGGATTTCGGGTCGCACTAATTGTCACTTAGAGCTGGGCCTGCTCCGAAGAGCACAGTGAGGCCGGGGTATGCCGTAGCATGTAAGTTTTGGTCACATTTCCCTAACGGTTTTTGGCTGGAAATCTAATCGAAATCAAACTTTGCCTGAGTCTCTTGTAAAGTAACTTCAATTTTCGATATACTTGACCTACCAATTTACGAATCGAACCTCTAAAGCTCTGTCTTTATTCAATTGAAAAGAAAAATGATGAGTTGCCGAAATCGTACCAGCTATCGGTTGCCTTAGAATCTATAGGGCCTAGATCGTACCGGTACGATTTAGGAACTGTGTTCACAATATTCTTGGGATTATTAAATTAATCATTTATTATGATTATTATGATTAGGATTATTATTATTATTTATTATTATTCATTATTTATCATTTAATTGATTATTTAATTCACATTCGTGCAGCTGGCACGACTTAGGTACCCCAGGTACGATTAGGGAGCCCTGTGGTACGATTTGGGAACCCGGTCGCTCAAATCGTACCATTTTCAAGCTTTTACAAAATTGATTGTATTTCATGAAAATTGTATTCTGATTTCAAATCAACGAAAGATTTATGAAGAAAACATATCAGAGACTCTGTGTTCCAATTTTAAAGTATTTGCATGAATATTCCTAGAAGTTAAAGGCTGAAATGTGAAAAGTGGTACGATTTTGGCAACCTTACCCTAAATGGAATAGATGTGGTGACCAAGATAACCAAAACACGCCTCATGTAGCATTATTTCATCCGTTGAGCTGATGGTACTACTGTGAGGCAAGTTCAAGTTGCCGGCGACGACATCCCGCAGATTTGAGGACACCTGACATGGCTACAACCTCGATATTGGATAGAATAATATTGTTCGGTTGGATATTATAACGGGTTTACGATTCCGAGGAAAGCGGTAGACGGAGCCATGAGGGTCGAAGATACAACCTCGATGCATAATGCATAGAGACGAGTCAACCAGGACGACACAGGGGTAACCAGGTTGATCCGGAATCCCAGATGATACCTACTCCGGGTCTGGTGACATTGCCGAGCTCCGTTTCCTCATCCTTAGAATTATTGTGGAAAATATCGGGACTTGACACCACAGAGATAATTCGTTACACTCGAAGCTCCGATAAAAATGAACTCGATGGTAGGCAATCACGTGCCGGGGATTGGAATAACGGAAGAAACGGGACACCGTATTCATTCAAAGTATAATCCGCGCTGGAGGATATCTTTCGTTTGAAAAATGTCTGGACCGCAAAGTTTTTCGTTCGACGGAAATATCGTTGACATATATCATAGGGACGAAACACATCACGGTTGAGGGTGAGTTCGCTTTTTTCTCGTTGAAGTAGCATAGAAGTGGATCCCCAACTTGGTCTGTTTGGCTCGACGCGGTGCGGTGTGGTGCGGTGCGTTTTTGAAATACATACGAAGATAAATAGGGCGAAATTTGGAAGAGGGCAGAAGTGAGGCGGAAAATGGAGAACCCGAAACTCTCGCTGGTAGGTATGGTCGTTCGAGGCTTTCTCTCTTCTGCTCTTTCCGAGTTTGCGGTATTGCTTTGGTGGCTCCGGGTCGATCCGCACCAGCTGTCCTATATCCTTCCTCTCTACTCCCTTCACTCTCCCATCCCGATGTGTCGGAGCCGGCTACACAGGGGTGAGTAAATCGGGTGATAAGGGCGGTGGTACCGGCCGACGCTTAGGGTGGTTTGGGGAGAGTGAAAAGGGGAGAAACGTGAGTAGGAGGAGGGCAAGGGCAGGGGCGGGGGGTTAGCGAAAGTAGCGTAGACACTAGAGAGGAATATATTACACCTGCGGGGAAGTGAAAATAGCCAGGAGCTTTGGACGACGGGTAGAGTAGGTGAGTAGGCTCAGCAACGAAGACCTTTCGTGGATTCCAAAGTGGCGCAAAATTGGCAAATGGACGGAAAAGCCGCTTTTGCCGCGCATTCTGCACGCGGGCTAAGGAAGAGAGATGAGCGAAAAGGTAGCTAGCCATGTGTCTCCCAGCCTGAGTATATAGTAATTGCGGGACATACAGCGGGCTTACCATCGTGCGGTGAAAGTGAATGCCCGGAACGTGCGTCACGATGCGACGCTGTAGAGATCGATGGGCTAATCTCGACAGATGGAACGCCACCTTATTCTCAACCCTTACTTTTTTATGCCATTTTTATATTTCTGGTCATCCCGTATCAAACCCTCTGTATACGGTCACGGACGAGATTAATAACCACTTCGGATTCGCTGGTGCCGAAAAGTTCCGAGGAAAAATCCAAAATCCGGATCACGAAAAAGCTGCGGCAATCAGCGATCGATCAGTGCGTTCGTGGAGCTGGAAGGTAATCGAAGACAGATCGACCTAGTTGGAAATGAACGGAAAAATCATTTTACGCAAAGTACTTTATTAGTTGTACACGATATGTAGGTGAAAAATGACCGGATTTTAGGGGAGCTGGGGGCTAGTTGTATAACAATTTTTGGTAAAATGCTCATATTTTTAGATATTTTTAACGTTTCTTAATTGTGAGTGATTTTATGTAAAGCGTACCTATTCATTCATCATATGCAAGAATATATTAATCGAAAGTTCGTTGACTTTAGCACGATAGACATATTTCCAAAACGATTCACCTGTTACAATTTGCAAGTTGTAACTGGTGTGGGGACAGGTAGTAACACTAAAAAAAAAAAAAAAAAAAACACTTCAATTGAAAGTATTTTGAGTTTATTCTTTTATTATTCGAAATGACTAAAAGTACATTTGGTATGAATTACATTCAAAGAAATTGACATGACACTCAACAATAATTCTTCTAATGTTAGCTGCAATTGCTGGCTCGTATAGTGACAGCCAGAAATCTGGCTGCAATACCTATATACGATCGTCAAACGTCGTTTCAAAAATGTATTGCAATGCAATACCCATAATATTTGATACCTTCACTCGACAATCAGTAGTTTCAAAAATATTTTTTCAACTTCAACAAGAAATCGCAACCAGAAATATATTGCTGCCCAACCATAGCAATTTCTTTCGGTGTACATTCATGATTCAGTTGAGTAAACATTTTTTGGTTAATCAACATCTGAAAGACTTATATTTTCAAAATAAACTTTGAGACTAGACTCGAGGTGAAAACATTAACCTAAATTATATCCAGTATCACAATTAACATGCCAATTTTTGCATTATTTATCCAGAATTTATAGTCATACGTACACAGAAAGAAAGGTTAACTTGATTCAAGACAATTTTGCGGTCCAAAAATGAAGACCGAAATTTTCTCGGATCAAATAAAAAATTTCGGTCTTCATTTTTGGACCGCAAAATTGTCTTGAATCCAGTTAACCTTTCTTTCTGTGTATAACACGCGTTATAACATGTCCCATCGCATGATTCAGGACATTCTCATTGATTAAAAAGAAACTAAAGTAATTATCAAATCAACGAGAGTAACATGTGAAAGCTTAGGACATTGACTAAATAAAAAATCAAACATATTTGGAGCAATAAAATCAATTAATACACCTAAAATCAAAGTTTACAAGACACATTTTTTCCGTTACGTCTAGACAAATTGCACGCCTTATACTCACGACCACTCTGACTATGCTTACATAATTGCGCCTCTGATAAGTATTGCGTTTGGTGCATAATCCAATGAAAATATTGGAAATCTACCGAATAATTAGGGTGTTACTAGTTACCTCTGTTACAACTAGCCCATAGCTCCCCTACAATACTTATATTGTAAATAATGCACGCAGTGATCCAGGAGTTCGTTTTCACTTTATCGCTCAAAGGTATATGAAAGGTGAATTATACACCTCGAATTTTTGGCAGCCCGTTTCCCAGCTAAAACACATCCGCTTCGTGTGAAATTGATATCAGTGACGTAGAAAAAGTGCATGGAGGGCATGATGCTCTTGGATTTCCAAAAAGCAAAAATAGAGTGTACAGATTCATATCAAGAGTGTTCTGTAACGAATAATCGTTGTTACTGACGTCGTACTTGATAAATATGAAGACACGCGAAAAATTTTCGCTTTTTGGAAATCCAAGAGCATCATACCCTCCATGCACTTTTTCTGCGTCGCTGATATCAATTTCACATCGATTGGATGTGTTTTAGCTGGGAAACGGGCTGCCAAAATTTCTAGGTATATAATTCACCTTTTATTTCCTCTTAATCAGTGGGGAAACTCTAGTTTATGCTATCGACAAATTTACAGTGAAACGCAAAGTCGATAGAAAGAAGACTTAGAAAGATGCAACCAAAAAATGTCAAAGCCTGTGTAAGATATTGCACGCGAATTTTCTGGCAGGATTTCAAAGAATATTATTACAGAATTTATGTCGGTATATTCGAATTCACTCATGAATTACGTTATAGGTACTCGAATTAGGATACACGTCATTATGATTTTAGTCAAGTTGAAACTCAACTCAACTTACGATTATTATTTAGATTAATCCGAACGCCTCTCTCCGACCTGAGGGTGTTTAGAATGCCTCTACAAGATTTTTCGATATTTTCAGATGTTATGCCGAAAATTTTCCACACCTTAGCTTATTGTGAAAAGTGGAGAATCTTTTCTGAATATAAATGTGCGTGTGAGAAAATTTCGAAAGCACAAGTCAATTATAATACCTATGCTAATAAAAATAGTATAGATATACGGAAAAATTGATGATTACTGTTTTATAATTTATAATTTATTGCTCTTGTCTTCCCACCAAATGTGTATTTGATCTTAACTGGCTTATATTCGGTCTGCCGTAAAATATGAATGAATCGGAGGAATAACTTAGCCAACGGTTTAGTTCTGAAACAACCAAACCACACTGAGAAACTTTAACCGTGTTCAAATTTTCATATTATTTACGAGCGTATGACTGATAAATAATCTAACAGGATGTTGAACGAATTTATTTGTGAAATATTTGGGATAGAAATACCTGCAAGATTGATGCTTCGAATAAGCTTTCTTATCACTTGAATAAGTAAATAACTCGTAACACATCGATCCAGTAATCCTGTACGCCCTGTTGTGTAACGAAGTGGAATAACAATTTTTAGATTCAGTACAAATGTAGTAAAGACATCATAGCCTAGCTGATCGATTGTATTACCAAAAGATATTGTAGGTGGTAGTTCATCTTCAATCATGATTCCTAAGAATTATTCCATCTCCATGCAGTCAATGATTAGCTATGATTGTTTGTATTGAAGTAGTATAATTCTATAAATCATTATCATTTGTCTCTATGAGTGGAAATATCTCTAATACGACTGGGCCATTCAAAGAAAAAATTGGCATATCATAATTCGTGATAGTAATACCTGGTTACATAGTGGGTATTCCCCCATAAATCGATTGGGTTATTTATCTTCGTTCATATTCCTGCACACATGTTCAGGCCGCTTGTGTGAGTTCCCTTTGACCTATAATATTACGTCGTTGCTGCAAGAGGCGGATTATGTACACAGGATAAACGAAATCCATTGATCCGAGTCCTGCAGCAAATGCTTTGAAATTTAAGAATCTCGAATGCTCGCATCTACAATATGTCCATTGTCGACCAAATATCTTCCTCTTTCAAATCCCGTCAGACATCATATGACGTCATACCTTCCGTGAATGCGTGTTGAAATTTCCTACCTAGTTCCAGGAAAAATCCACCTTTATGATCCTACAATTCTCATGAATTTCAGTATATCATTATATCATCAACTAAAGTTTTGCAGCTAAGATGTTAGCACGTGATAAAATTCCGCATCCAACTTCTATTTTAGTATATATTACAAAAATCGAATGACCAACATTGAGCACCTTTCCATCATCTGTAAAAAAAAATTCAGAACCGTGTAGAATGCGGATCCGTTAGAATTTTACAATTGGTGCTTTCATTTCGACAGATTCTTAAATATACAAAATTACTTAATAATTCCATATGCACTAAACAATGTACATTGCAGGCTCTTACGTATACGCCATATTTCCAGTAACTATATAATATCATATCATTGCTGCAATGTTTTCTATTTTCAATTGCCCGCAGAAATTAATAATCGATAACTATAATAATTCGTATGATTGATTGGTTGGTTTTGTATTATTCTCATCCTTGTTACTATATAGTATCATTATTACGTGGGCACGATTCATTGTACGCAATACTGACAAATACTTTCTACCGCATCCACGTCAGTTATTTTATTACATTTATCAGTTATTTTGTGAATTGATAAACGAGTCGTCAATTTTTCCTAATGGTTCAGAAGTTTTCGACTCATGTTCTAGAAGACCTTGTGAATTTAAAATTCATCCATAGCATCCGTTAATTTTTTAATTACACGAATATAGCTAGAATTAATTATGCAAATTCCATTATCAAACGATTAACGATGTTGGTGTAGCATAATAATTCGTCTTCCAATGTCAAAGCCCTCATCTGACCTTGCAGTGCTTGAATTTACCGCAAGAAGTCTGCGAAGACCAGTCATAGATATACTCCGGATATCGGTGATTCACATGACCTCGCGCAATACCAACTCGCGCAAGTCGATAGTTGACCCGCAATCAGCACCCGCTGTTAACCTGTGCATGTATATATTTGAACACATGTAGAAGCCTATCGCGTTAAAAGTTTTAAGTTATATGTTAAAAAAGGGGAAACTTGTATCGAGCGCTAGTACTAAATTTATTTACGTTCGACATTAAACTTCTGTAGTGGTTGGGTGGATGATTTTGTTGTCGTTAGCTCTATAAGGTGGCAGTTGGTGGTAATAGCACATGAATTAACCAAGTTTATTGCAACGACAAATACGCCATTTTCAATTTTCAAACTACAACTTTGCCCCCTCTGTTTGAAGTTTGAGAAAGCGTGGAGAAATTCAGCATTCTTTTTCGAAAGATTAATTTGTTTTCTTAAATCCAATATACGTGTGTGTTTCATTACAGAAAAAAAATCAGGAACATGAAATTCGCAAGGCTCGTCAAGTTATAAAATAATTAACAAGTTATTGTCAATTGCATGAAAGTTATTCACAAATCAAACCCAAGCTAGTTTTCTGAAATTTTGACGATGCTGATCACTCTTCGATGAAATCCATGAATTTTACTTCGAAGGATTCCCGGCGCTCTAAGAGCTCTCCGAATTACCTGAAATTTACAAAACTTTTCCGAAATATCTTATTATAAAAAAAGCAGCAAAGTGAAATTTGGAGAGCAACTCCTAATTTTGAAATCACTCCTCATTCATTAAATTGTTTTATTTTCGTAGCTCAATATATGTGGAAAAGGATAATGAGGAGGAAATCTAGGGCTAACTTCTCAAATTTTGCCCGATACTTTCTTTTCAATATTATTTCTGATGTGTTCTCAAAATTTGAGTCTCTGCGATTAACTTTTAGATCATACCGAAACTCTTCAAAGTAAAAATTATCGGCCCTGAGGGAGTATGCATGGTAAAGTTCAAGAGCTCATCGAGCTAAGTTGACCTAGTGTAATTATAGATACTAATCAAATTCCAGTACTTTTTACTGTAAACAAGTTTAAAATTCATTGTCTGCAACTTAGGTTTGCAAAAAGTTAGCGTCAAGATGTTGTGACGTCCGGCCGATATAGAAGTTAGAGCAATTTTCGGAGTCTATAACTTATACATTGTGTTGATCTGATTGACAGTAGGAGTTTTTGATTTGAGCTTGGTGAACAGCTTATTTAAGTTATTGGAGACTTTAAAAGAAACAAAACACTTGGAGATCTGTAAAAAACCAGACGATATTAATAATGATAACACCATTAGGCTCTATTCCTTTAATTAATGGGATATCACAAAAATCAAACATACACTTCACAAAGAAGGAATAAGTGTTACATATAAAGTCTCCAATAACTCAGATAAGCTTTTTCCTCTTCAGACAATACTCTGTGAGTCATTACTGGAATTCTTGATATAAAATGAAAGAGGCACAAGATGCGTCACGTTTTAAATGACGTGTTGTTGTAGAAAACAGAATAAAATTTTAATCAGAAAAATTCGACGTCTTCTGAAATTTGTCTAACAAAAAGAATTTCAATAGCCGTTTTAATCATTTGGATTGATCCAACGATATTCAAATTTGTCAAAGAGAGATTCTTTAGCTGTGATTCGGTGGAGATAAAAAATTTACTTTTCAAGGATCAGGATCAGCGACATGCTTGTTCACACTTTCAATCCTCAATTGGTTGTCAAAATTCGAGAAAGAATGCGTCCTCGATGTTCGTGTGAAGTGAATTTATTAATTGCCTACACCTTCTGCGAGGGATCAACGATATTATTTCAAGGTGAAACGTCACCCTCACAACTCGTTGTCAAAAGTTCAACATTGTCCGTTTGTCTTGAAGCTCCTGCAGATATCTTATACCGAGACATATGAAATATTATTGGCCACTGCCTCGCCATTTACGCAGACGAAAACTGTTCCAATTTCCTTTGGGACACCGGGCAACTGGAGAAATTCTCGCCTGAGTTGACAGATCCCTAGGACCAACCTCGAGCTCCCGCCAATACTTACCCGAGCTTTTTTCTTCCTAACGGAGTGATCCGAGCTCAGAGGTTGCTATACCTCACCCCTATACCTTTGACTTCCACAACGGCGTTGTGTGTATATGTGGAAGACGGGTGGAGTGATGGCCTGGTTACTGCGATCCATTTGGCTCGATCTTGCTTTCGTATTTCATCCTTGGAGCTATTGGATCTCGAGTCTATTCGCATAAAAACAATCGAGTGTCAGGAATAATCCAAGACTTCTAGGATACAGGATGAAATAAATCTGTGAAATTATGGAGCCTTGTCAAAGTTCACCACCACTACCTAAATGTTCGTCATGTGACGTTGACATAGGTCCACTCCTAGAGCCTTAATCCATTATATTACTCACTGAGAGCCACAGGTGGACTCGGCTAACTTTGGAAATTACCTTCGGCAAGGTGAAATTCAGGTGGTGGTTTTATTTCGTGAACAATTCTTATTGGAGAGGAGTGAAAAAAGGTGGAACCAGTGATTATTTTAAAATTCTGATCAAGGGTTGCGGGTATGTGGAATAGCCGTTATACTTACAAACTTGAGGGTATCGGTGAAATTGATACAGGATACGGGAGAAGCTTAGTTCCACACGTTTCTGTTTATTTTTCGAACGGAAATTGCAAGCTGTTAGGGATTTGAACGGTAGAGGGTATAAAAAGAATTCACCGCAGAGATGGGAGAATTCAGTAAAAGTAAAAACCGGGAGGCGGTAGCCATGCCCCCGCGAGAATACATCAATTTCCCTAAAAATCCTTTGAGATTTAGATGGACGGAGAAGGGGGCGACCCTACGGCCAAAGGCTGAAGTATGAAGCCCTGAGGCTTGAAAGATGGAAGTTGGAAACGGTAAGGCCAAAGAGAAGGAATACCAGGCGTTGCACGACCCCATAGTATTAAAGATCGAATTAGGATAGCGAGTGTGATAGGATGATGCTTGTCGGTCGATCCCAGAGTTTGCTGCCACTGTGAGACGTCCTCTTTCGATCATCCCTAGGCTGTTCTTCTCCTCGTTCCTGAAAGAACCGCACGCAGAAATTCTCGTCCGCCGAATGTGATATTAATGTCTTTGGCGGACCCTTGCTGATTTCCCACGAACGGGGTGACAGTGTTCGGAAACTCTCGACAGCGACCCGCCCTGGCACCACGTCTTTCCCTTCAGCCTTTTGAACCACCGGGCTGATTGGCAGCTTCAAGGTTGCCTACACCAAAAGCTGTTAAAAGCCGGTTACCGCATACTCTCTCTCTCTCTCTCTCTCTGTCACTTCAATTACCGACTCATCGATATCCTGCGCGGGCAAAAACAAAATTGCAAAAACAATATTATTTCGATACATAACTTCCGCTTCTTTGTCGATGACCTCGCGGTACATCGAATTCCGACATTATTGGCTATTCCACCACCAGCCTTTCTCATACCCCACATCTCCACCATACCCATGGTATCATTATAAATTATATGCGTTGGTAATTGTCCGAAATGTTAACCATAGGATTCGATTCTTACGATTTGCAATTCTGTTCTAACTTCAATTGCCTTTTTAATCCGGTGATGAAGAGTCCGGAAAAAAAATTCACATGTTTTCAGAATGGGAATCACCTATCATTTGCTCTATTCTAACTATCAGATTCTTCCTATATTCACCAGTTGAGTTTCAAATAAAAAAATAAAAAAAACCCAAGTAAATATGGATCATATTTTCAAGTCAAAAACCAAGCCAGTACTAACGATATTCTGATATCACAGACAGATGCTTGCGTTATCATTCTGCAATATATTTCATATATGACAAGGGAATGTTCATGTGTCAGAAAATGAATAATTTCTGTCGTTATTGTGACCGAAAACTTTTTCTTGCAGGTAAATTTTTATCGCAATTTTTCTAATTTTTGGCAATAATTTAGGCAAACATGAAGGAATGCTTAAACTGTTTTTCAACTGTCATTTTCGTTCACGATACGTTAATTCATCAATTTCAATTTTTTTTAATGAAAATTAAATCTTGTTGTGATAAATATTCTAACAAATTGGGATTGCTATTTCTAACCCGTACTTCAACTATAACAATTTGAGCAGAAAATTATAAATGGTCAAATCATTTCATGTCAGGCTTGGCATGGCCAGGCCCTACCCATAAGGGAAATAGGAAATGAAATAAAAACAATCCCAATTTTCACTACGGTTCTAAGATACTTTGGCATTTCGAATTTTGTAAATCATCTAGACACGTCATGATAATCCGTTAAAATTGTATTTCTCAACAGTCTTCATAACACATCGCGAAAGAATCGACTGCCCTCGATATTCAATTTTGTATAGAAAAGAGTGTGTTTTTTAGTAACAATGATTTTGGAAAATATAGGATATTCTGATCGATTGACTGTAATAAATTGTTGCAATTAGAAATTGAACATGCACTGAAGGTAAGATCTTCGAAATCGTTTTGTTTCCTACGACAGTTTATCATTTTTCATAAGTGTATATGGCTTGTCAAGTACATCTCCATTTATCGGGACCAAATAATATATCATCAGTATCCCTACCCATCTTGTTGTCTCAATTCATCCGCTCCATATACAACCCATAATATTTA
This sequence comes from Tenthredo mesomela, assembly GCA_943736025.1. NCBI lineage: Eukaryota > Metazoa > Arthropoda > Insecta > Hymenoptera > Tenthredinidae > Tenthredo > Tenthredo mesomela. Next base: position 40,636,552 of record OX031013.1, read on the forward strand.
TCAAACAAAAATATTCGTTTAGTTACTTTAAATATTTATTTCCATGTCAAAATTGTCCACCAGACGAATCCACACATTTAAAGTGAACAAATTTTTTGATTACTCCAAATATCGGTCATTCCATAAAGTGGATAAATGAGCTCTGCAAATACAATCAGATTGGATATTGCCGGAATTTTATTTGCTTCTGGTGATTAAAACTTTACTCCTCACAAATAAAAACTGTCTAATGTTCAATAATAATTAAATAGTTCGAAAGCAATATTGATTTTATTAGAATCATCGTTCCTCGACACAATAATCTTTGATTTTCAAAAACTGATTCTGACCAATCCTATCGGCTTTTTAACGTCTCAATTTTTCCAAAAATTGAAGCTCGAAAAATGGGTTAAAATTTCAATTCAAGAGTGTTTTGAAAACAGATTGCGTAGAGTGTGTGCAATGGTAACAAAATCTGGATATATATATATATACGAGACTGCAAGATTGGTACACGTGAGGGGCACGGGGATGAGCAAAGGATGCAGAGGAGATGAACAGGCAGAGATAAACAAAAAAGGAAGATATATAGACGAGAGAGTGAGAGAAAATGCGGAGAGGATTAAGAGAGAGAATGAGGATGCAGACGGCGGTGTAGGGGCAGGAGAGCTCCGGTATTTTAATATCGGGCATTCCTTAGCGACCTACTACCCGTCCGTCCGATCAACTCGAGTCTACTCTACTCGGCTCCACCGCAACCCACCACTGTTCTGAACCCCCATGGTTTCCCATGGGCTACATATCTCGCCACCCCCTAATTTTTAACCTGGTCCCGTCAGTAATTATAAAACATTATATCCCGTGGTACGAATGCCCTCGTGGTCTGAATCCTTCATTCGATCTTGGCTTATCTTTGTTACTCTGTTCACTGGAGCCAAGGGAACACGGGACTCCCTCGGTTTATAACATAACCTGCTCACGAAGAGACGAAAACTTCGGGGGCTGTTGGATTAATATTTAATGATCGCGGTTACCTGTACTTGGCTTCTCTCTGCACGCTCTGCGGTTCTGTGAGGGTCAAACTCGGTTCAGGCACGCGGTGAGGATAAAGACAACTCAAACGGAAGAAGAGAGTGTCTCTGACGAACCACAAGGTGGTCGCGTTCTTTGACCAATTTTGTTAAGCAACTCGACGTGACCTTTGACCGCAAAACTCCGACCACCTTGGATAAGTTACGCGAGGGCTAAATTAAAGGACTCGGATCACACGCTCCGCATCATTTCTCAGATATTCGCATACATCGGCTTTATTCGCTAAAAGCGTATACCAACATATCGACTTTTGAATTTTGTATTTTTTTTTTTTGTATTTTTTTTTTTTCAATTTTTCGTATCTCGCTTCTACCAGAATTCGGTAGAAATCAAAAGATTTTGATATGGCACTGCTGAGCCTTTACTCTGTAATCTGTAAGACGTTGCCTGACGACATTAAACCACGGTGTCGCAGACACGCGTATTAAGCCTCTAATTGCTCGCCGGCAGCCAGCCAGCCAGCAGTCGCAAGCATGCAAAGTAGCGGGGCCTAATTAATGGGATTAGCTCAAAGGATGACGCGTGTCCTTGAGATTAATGAAGGGAGAACTTTGTCGTCAAGGATAGTTGTGCATTACTTCCATGATTCTATCCAGGAACCTCACGGGAACTAGGGGACTATCTGACAGCTAGAATAGTCGTTCATAACTAAATCATGCGATCCTTGAAATCCTTGTCTTCTGGTTTGATCCTTAACTGATTACCAGTATGATTTTGAATGTCCCTACTCCCTGCAGTATAGCGATGAAAATAGTAGTGAGTGATTAAACTCTTTGTTTCTTCTCACATCAGGAGGTATATGTGTCTCCTTTACCAGTTAATCGGTTCAATTTATCTTATAGACCTTTGGACGTGACGGCTCCCGACGGCCGGGCCTTCCGTCCCGCGTCTTCCCCAACTCTCAACGCTTCTTGACGTCATCCCCGACGTCCGACGAGATTTACGTCAATTTATCGAGCCCCGCGCTGTTGTAGGCAATCAGTTTCCTTCATATCAACTAGTTCAGAGATTTGAGAATCACTACCCCTACACTTTACACCTTATCTCACCTTATCTCACCTTACCTTACCTTACCTTACCTTACCTTACCTTGCCTTAACTTGCCTGGATTACAGATTACAGCGATACACGTACACCTTAGGGTGTCTCAATAATAATCGAAACTTTATTTTCTCTACTCCTATACCAGATCTAATAGTATATTGTGCAACTTGGGGGGGACTAAGACTCGTGTTAAACATCTCACACGGAAATAAATTTTTCGCGTATATCACTATGCCAGTATGGGCGTGAACTCCATACTGTATGCTACACGGAAAGAAATTTCTGGTAGAAACTACCATACAGTTATTGCAGTTTGAAGACAGAACGGAGGTATAAACAGACCTACCATACTTTTCTCGTGGTTCGTCCAATAAAATGTGGTCTCAACCGTGATATTATTGTGACTCGGACAATATTTTATTGGACGAACCACGAGAAAAGTATGGTAGGTCTGTTTATACCTCTGTTCTGTCTTCAAACTGCAATAACTGTATGGTAGTTTCTACGAGGAATTTCTCTCCGTGTATCGACGATTTTCATTCTTTTTAATAGTTTGGTCAAAAGCCTTTTGTTCAGAAGTTTTTTGTATATTCACCAAAAATGATGGGCAAGATGTCATTTGGTTCGGAAAGACATTTAGAAACTTTTCGAAAGGGTCCCAAAAAGGGCCGAAAAAAATTGCAAAAGTTATAAACAATTTATTAAAAAAAAAAAAAAAAGAGGAGGAGTTCGGTTTTTTACGAATATTTCAAAAACTATTTGAGCTATTCAAAATCGCAAAAAAGATCCTAAAATAGCAGAAAATTTCCTACAAAAAAGCTCCATCTCCCCAAACTCTACAACCAATATTTATAAGTTTAATTGTGCGGTGAAAAAAGGACTAAAAATGGGTTATGCGGCGGCCGCGCGCGCGTTTCCATTCCTTTTTTCACCGCACAATTAAAATGATAAATATTGGTTGTAGAGTTTGGGGAGGTAGGGCTTTTTTGTAGGAAATTTTCTGCCCTTTTAGGATCTTTTTTGCGATTTTGAATATCGCAAATAGTTTTTGAGATATTCGCAAAAAACCGAACTCCCCCTCTTTTTTTTTAATAAATTGTTTATAACTTTTGCAATTATTTTCGGCTCTTTTTGAGACCCTTTCGAAAAGTTTCTAAATGCCTTTCCGAACCAAATGACACCTTGCTCATAATTTTTGGTGAATATACAAAAAACTTCTGAATAAAAGTCTGTCGACCGAACTATTAGAATGAATGAAAATCGTCGATACTATACAGTATTGGCTTTCACGCCCATACTGGCATAGTGATATGCGCGAAAAATTTCTTTTTCACCACACCTGCACGGAAAGTACGACTTTCGCTCCCTTGCGTGAGCGGGAAGTCGTTCTTTCCGATGCAGGGGGTGGTGAAAAATAGTATACCTCACACGGGAGTGAAAAAGGCCATCCCAAACTGCGTTTTTGTCACCCTCGCCTTCGGCTCGGGTGTCAATCTCATACGCAGTTTGGGTTAGCCTACTTTCCCTCCCTAGGTGAGTAATATACTATTCCACACGGCGTGCGCAAAGTTCGATTTTGCGCACGCTTCGCGTGCATAAAATTTAACTTAACGCGCGTTGTGTTGAAAAATGAGGTTCGATACACGTGCGAAAGATGATTCTCGACTCGTGTGATTGTCACCCTCGCTTCGCTCGGGCGAAAAACTTCACACTCGTCCGAGAATCAACACTTTCGCACTAGTATCGAAATACTAGTTGCGCATACTATTTTTCCTAACAAGCTGCGCGAAATTCGACAACATCGGTAACTCTTATGTAATATTAAACGATTAAAAATAAATTAAAAATGCATAATTGAATAAAAAAAAATTTGTGCGAAGTTTGATCACAAGAGCAATGAAAAACAACCAAATACAAGGTCGCTAAGCAACTTAAACGGTTATTATCAACAATCAACAATTGAACTCAAGCAAAACTCGACTCTGTGATAACTCTAACTAGCAAATGGAATTACGGCCGTTACCTACACGACTGGATGGCGTTACCAGTTCAACAATGCGGGAAAGAGGCACTTTGCGCACGCAAACCCGTGCGCAAAGTAGAATTTTGCGCACGCTGTTAGGAAAAGTACTATTCCGTGCACCCTCGCTCGAAATGGCCGTTTCCCCCCCTAGTTGCACAATATACTATTTCCTATCCGTCTAACGTTTTTGCAGCCTACTCAATTTTCCTACACACGACTTTTTCAAAAACTAACACAGAACAGGTGTTTTTTGAGTTACCCATCCCGGACCGAAAGTCAGAATACAGATGTTCAAAATCTGAGGCCAAGATACGAAAAATACAAATGATGAATCGATATTGTATAAAATGGACTGAGTCGCATGAAAATTGCTACTGGAGACTTTTCAGGTTCATCAATGTGACTTTGGTCATTCATTCAATTTGTATAGTATGAAATTTATATGGTTTAAAAAACTTTCGATTACCAATTTTGACACTAAGCAGACTACTTTTTACAAAGTCGGTACGCTATATTGGACCCACTGCTACCAAAAATTACAGTATTTCCGTGACTGAAAAAAATTCTTCTGAACGTGTTTTGAAAAGAACGGATGTCAGGATAAGCATAGAAGAGTGGCTTGCACCACCTTTTCGAGATGTAGGTAATATAGAGGTTATCTTGTAGGAGAGTTCTTCTTTAAGTATAGAGTGGGAGTAGAAAGAGTGAAATTTCGATTATGATCTAGATACCCTAGTACACACACAATTTTCTTGTGTGACGTTCTGAGAACCCTCGACACGCCAACACCCTCCAATGCTTACGTCGTTTTAACGGTCATTCATTTGGGCTTCTAATTTCTACGCAGTAGCACTTTTGTAAGTCGTAAACGTCGCCGCAACCGACAAATCTGTGAAAATTTTTCTGGCTTGGTTATTTTGTGAAAGACTTTTTTCTAGCCGTGTATATTACTCACCCCATCGAGTATGTGTACGGTATACGCTATTTTATACACGAGTCACTCGTCCGATAGCGACACGGACATGTCGTCATCCCGTATGCTTCGATATTTCGTATTTTGGTATTTCGTATTGGATCTGAAGGCATAATATACCGGCAGAACAGACAGGGTTGAGATGACGAGGGAATGGGCCAGAGCTGGGGGGTGTTCTGTGACGCTAGCTGCTTTCGTATGCAACGCCACGCGTCGAGAACTTATCATTTGAAACAGATCCGGTCCCCGGTTCGTTTGTCTGCTACTGCGCTAGTAGATGCAGAAGGGAAGGAGATGACCGCTGGTGTGTATGAATAAAACCAGTCGAGTAATCTCCTTCTCATTCCTATATGGTTTTTCCCTTTATGCATAGAGGACATTACTCATCAAACTAGGGGCCAATAATACGGCGAGGAAATGAACCCTTAGCATTTTATTAACTCATGGATGATGAAAAAAATAGCACCCATAAGCTGTGACGTTCAGGGACAGAAAAAATCTGGTTCGAAACGATCCTGCAGTTAACTAAATGAACATAAAAAAAATACTGAAAAAAAAAAAAAAAAAAAATACGAGTACTCAGAAATATAGAATTCGTATTAAATATAAAATGGATTTAAATATTGAACCTAACAGTGGGGGAAAGTCTTTTAATTAAAACCACCTCAAACACTGTTGAAGCTTTAATTAGCCACCGCTGTTCAACCGGTGTAAAACTAGTGCTTCTCTTCAGAAAAGAGGCAAATAGAAACGATCGAACGTCCTATGAGTTTTTGAATCGTTAACAAGCTGTTGACTATTTGCTTTTATACTATAATATAGGTATACGAAAACGTAGCGATGCATGGAAGGTTCAGAATTGAAAGAAGTTCGCCTCGGCGACCTCATTCTCTAAATATTATATATTTTTCTTGCTGTGACAATTCGTTTGCGGTTATCTGCGCTTTTTTAGAAAATTTTCCTGGTCCAGGTCACCAGTTATATACCTACGTGCAGTTCTCTGAAAATTCCGCGGAAATAACGACCTGGACAACGTCGACCATTTCGCGGGATGCCTGCAGGTCACCTCCAACGACAGTGCGACTGTACGTTTGGAACATAAAAACGAGCGTTAGAACAAAAAAAAAAAAAAGAAAAAAATAGTAATAAAACATTAAAAAATGAAAAATGTAGGACAAATTTTATGAAAGCGAGACAATACGCCGGTCCTAGCTTCAGTTAGCGACTGGTGAAACTCGCTGAATGGCCAACTTAAACCGCTCGTAATTCACAAAAATATCCAATGATCCCTCGACGTTTTAGCCTAGGAATATTATTTTTAGTTTTTCGAAAGGAATCTATCTACCGATTAAATTGCGGAAGCCACGGATCTACATATGTATACATATATGTTAATTGAAGCGCGATATGCAACGCCAGGAGAGTCACGTATCTGTGACGGTTCTAATTTGGCGTACTAGGTTGGTCCAGGAAAGCATGAGCTTCGGAGAGTGACGTATGTACAAGTGTTCACAGATTAATAGTACTCGCATGAGTATATCCATGCATATCACGATCAGTTATGTGGTTATTCGGTCAGGTATTATATGGTATAGGTGCGTGGTACTATCGAATATGTAACAGGCATTATATTATCAGGGGTTGTTCTGGCAGTTGCAGGGATCAAATTGAACATCATCTAATCGAAACGTAAGTCTTACGTTCCGATTCGCTACGTCACTATATTGTACATCGGTATTATTATACTTATAATAAGATATTTAGATTGGAAAACATGATGAGATGAGAAACGATGCGAAAATTTTTCGCATAGTATAAGCCTGTGCATTTTCTCTCGATTTAACTCATTCGGATGAAATATTATTTTCTTCAACCTGTCATTTTTTATAAAGATGTAGAACCGTTTCGCTCCCTCCGAGGGATAATTCATTTCCCTCTTTTTATACCCTGGAAGTACTCAGTAGGTAGAATTGGCTCTTTTGGATTACCGTAATCATGAACTATAGTGCAACTAGTAAGTCGTGTAATGTATGCGACACTACGAGATCTAATTCAGGGCTAAGTAGAAATTTCTACATTCTTGAAGGCTCTTCATTAAAAACCATTTATTTATACGTTGAAATAATTTTATGGTAACTTTGGATGGAAATTCGTACAAAATTTTCTACATTTCGGAGTTCTCAGAAGCTTGTTTTCTTCTTTTTTTATTGCTTTCTACTATGATCAATTTTCGAGCCCTAAGTCATGAAAGATGATATAATGATGCGGTAAAGAAATTGAACGTTTCAATGATGCGTTCCAAAATTTATTACGTAGAGAAGAAAATATGTGAAGAATTTCACCCCGAACGGTCGAGTCTAGTTTTCACATATTAATTGCGCCCCGAAGTTCTAAAAGTGTAGTTTTTAAAGTATGTTCACGATTCACGGTGTAAACAAATTGAATTTCGCCTACTCGAAAATATTCCAGCCATGAGTTACTATCACATTCAGCTTAACATCGTGAATTTCTTTTCAGATGTGTAGAAGATAAATTAATATTTAATTCACGTGGTACTAGGTTCATATCATTTTTTAATTTATTATTCCGAACGAGCAGACATGTGTAAATGTAGATATACCAATTTAATATGATAAATTGGCCTATACACGTCAATATTTCGGATACAATATGAGAATATCAGTAACATACTGCCTGCTCGCACGTATACCTATTAATGATGTAGCGGAAATGGCCATAACGTGACGAAGACGAAAACGAAGTCGTAATAACAGCGCAAACATCAGAAGCTTTCAGCATAACTAGTCGTAAAAAAAAATAATAATAACTAGTTAACCGGTTCACTGGTAAGGGCACACATATGTGCAAAAAGAAAAAGTGCCACAACTGGTAATGGCACATTTATGTGCAACGTGGATATCTCTGTCAGTTTTGAATGGATTTGCATCAAACTTGATGTTCCTAAGTTTTTTGGGCTTCATGTTGAATACGAAATTATTTCCTATCACCAGTTTTGGCACAAAACGTTGATCTCGGGTCCACCGGTGAACCGGTTAATTACCTCACATGAGCCACATTCAACGGTTTCAATAAATGGTTATTTATTAATTAATCTACTCAACTATTCAACGTGCGAATGTTTGAAGTCCACACTCGTCTACCACGTTGACCACTCGTAATGAACGTATGCACACATGCACGTTACATATTCATGCCTATTTATTCATTCATCTATGTACTACATGAACACGCAAATGAAAGCTTCATACTTAAGTATACTCAAAGTCTGCACATATTATGTTTAATATTATTTTAAAAAAAGATCATTTTTTTCGCCTGATAATCAAAAATTTCCAAAATTTCCCAAAACATATATATTGTGCACATAGGTAAACTATATTTTTGCGATTTTCGTGAGAATTTGAAAGGACAAACTTGCACACTACTTCCATTTTGAAGGGCTAATTTATTATCTCATATATGAGATGTATAGGATTACTCATTAGCTCGCTCATTAGATAAGTGCGGGAATCTTGATGTTTCGAAAAACCGTGTTGTTTCCTGCTTGAGGTTTGATCTAATTATCATATTACACCCTTGATCATCATAAATTTATCCACTTTTGATGGTCAGTCAAATGCCTGTCGTAAGTTGACAAGAATACAAACAAGTAGTGAGTCGTTGTACCCAAACTGCCCGGAAACACGAGGGAAATTAACAGTGTAGAAAGGTTGACCGTCCACTGAACAAAACACTGGCCATCCCTTCATATCACAAGTTTGTTCGGTAATAGGGTACATTTAACCCTCAAGACTGACATGACTATCCGTTGGCCACTAATAACCAAGATTCTTATTTTTAGGGTACCCGAGGGTCAATGTATCAACATTAACATCATTTTTATGTCATCCTGTACAAATATGGATCAGGGTTCGGTCTTCGCATATCGAATGTGCTTAATTGAATAGCATTGATTTCGCATATACATATCGTTACAATCGCGCAAATTGAAAGTTTATATTATACAGATGATTTGACCAAAATCACGAAATGATTCTTACTATGGGGGTGGAGCTTTGGAATATAGATAAGTTACGTGAATCTTTTCGAATTACATTTACAACTGAGCCAGAAAGATTCGAATTGAAAAACTCAATATTATCTGTGATGCAAGCAGCATTTTGATCGGACATTGAGCTTACAAAAAGCTTATATTTTGAATTCCGGAGTTCAAACTCTTCTAACTCATAGATCTTTTTCTATATGAGTTCAAGTTTTAGACAAAGTACAAATTAGTCGAACACAACAACAAAATGGAAATAAAAATTCAGCCAACGCGACGTATGTGCATTGTGCACAAGTTCCAGCCAGTGGTCAAATCCAGAAATTCAATCAATCTGACCCGGTCTGCAACATGAAATAAAAACTAGAGTGGGAATTTCGTATGAAACAATGCTTTCGAATATTGTTCATTTCATCAGAATGAAAATGTTCTTTTCATTTTCCATTCCACGTATTTATTTTTCTGTGTAAATCAAATCGGGAGTTAGCATTGTGAAAATTTCAAATTGTCAAATTGAAGGTCTAATCATATTCATAAAAGTCTGCCTATAAGGATTAGTGAATCACGGAAATCGAGAAAAGTCAAATTCTAGTGTATGTGAACGCCCTATGAGGGCGTATTTCATTTTGACAGAATAAAGTATACATACCTATAGAAAAAATGAGCCTTCTGGATAAAAAAAAAATGATGCAATTATCCATTATCAAAGTTGGGCGTGTGAAAAACATTATCCTAAAAGAAACAACTAATTTACATACTTCTAAGTGTGAGTTGAACAGAAATTCAAGTGCAGAAAAATTTAGCAGGGGTTGTAGTATAATTTTCGACAAGAACCCGAAAATTTGCAAAAAAAAAAAGTCACCTTGACCCGAAAAAACGCTAACATATCAAAAACTAGTATCAACAAGGTGGGGCGCTTCCACGTGGACGTCCACGTACTGTTTCCCCTTAACCAATATCAATTCAGCTAAAGCGGAAACATCCGATGCAGGATATATACTGAGCCAACTGAATCTGTGTATAGATATACCTACACGGTCATCGCGTATAATCTGACCATAGGAAATATGGAGTAGAAAAATTTCGTGGGCCTTAGGCTGTATGAGTTCTTTTATGATTGACTCGCTCACATTGTATATGTCAATGCTTGATTCTTTACTCGAAGAATCGCTGTTACTAGCCATTGACAATATATTGTATATTGTATATATATACTGTAGGTATTTCTTAGTCACATCTCGATTAAAACCAACTCTAATCGAACGTAATTAGACTTTCAACCCTATTTAGACAAGTCTCGAACTAATTTCGGATTTCTAATCTTATTGGAGAATTTCCCAAGCCGGTCCTATGCAGGATCAATCTCTGATGAAGAACTACTTGGTATAGTTAGCCAATGAGTGGTAACGGGATTTTTCCGACCACGGGATTGACGTGATGATTTCGCCAACAGAATCTCACAGTTTCTATGCACCAAATCTCCCGTTGCCAAATTATAGATTTATGAGCGGCAAGTATCTGCCGAAATTTCATCAACTCGTGCGTTTTTGATATCAAGGTGAGAAACGATGCGATACGATGCGTAAGCGGTGTGCCATACCGTCCTCGACGACAAAAATAACGCAATAAATTGTATAACCGTAGAAGTAACATTTTTGGCAATGGTATACCCGCCGGAATGATACCGGTGTAATTATTGTCGCGGCATCCTCGCAATTCTTGGAAACCGGTGATAAGATTTCGCATTTACTGTGCGGCAACTCCGGCCTGACGCTATTCGTCGCCTTGTCTTCCGGCTCCTATTACTCTTGCGTTCTCGTCACCCCTCTTTTATAGCCTGAAAACTCCCTGCTATCGCTCTTCTACAGCTGTATACCTTCCAGGAATAAATAGAAACTTTAAGTTATATCTCCTTCAAATCTTGCTTTCCCGGTTGTCCAAGGCACACCAATGTTTCCCTCTCCACAATCAGAATGCATGATTCGTCCTCGCTGCAGGGAGGAACATTGCAAGTAGAGTACCGCTGAGTAAGCATAGGACCTCCAGGCTTGAAAGGCTTACCGATATAGAACCCGTCCGGAATGGACGTCTGTCTGTGCGACGTCTACACGAGTGCGACCACTGTTTTCCGAGATTGGTACAAAAGTTTTTATTAAAAAGTTTCGGGCACCATGTGAGCGGCTCGTCGCTGCATGTGAGTGTTTCGGTGGACGTGCTGAAAATGGCGAAAAGGACGGGGTAGTTGCGGAAAGAGAAAAAACGAAAAGGGAAAAGGGAAAAGGGAAAAGGGAAAAGGGAAAAGGGAAAAGGGAAAGAGGAAAGAGGAGAAGGTGGCGGTGGCCGAAGAGGGAAGGGTCATGCCAGGGAGTCGTTCGATACACAGCCGAGCTACCAGCGCTGTTGCCAAACCCAAAACAATACCCAGCCTTCGGTTGGTTTCCGCAACCTTCGGCCACCTTCGGTTTTCTCTCGCAATGAATCACAAAACTATGGCCATTTGTTGAGTACCTCCTTGTGTGTATTGCGAACCTTGTATAAATGACTGAAAACTTGAGTATAAAGTACTCACGGACATTTTGTATGGTGGAGTTGCTAGTCTGTACCGTTGGCAACCTCAGACCCTGACGTCTTCCGCTTGTCTTCCGCGGGCAAACTTCATGCACGCTAATACCCCGAGATCAGGATGCCTCAGACTGAAGAGTTAGGTGGCAATGTATCCTCGAGTGTACAAGTTGTACAAGGTAGTAATTTCAAAGTCTCACCAACTGTCGACCACCTTTAATTTCAAACTTTGAAGCCTTTCATTCGGTTTCCTCGAGTGAGACCTGCACTGGTTATATTTACGCAGCCTGTTCCGTCCAGAGTAACTACATATAACAATTCGAATAATGAGATGCTAATGCATGTCAAAGTACGGGCAGAGTACGGAGACAGTTTCGCACAAAGGTCATTCCAAAGTAAATAAAAGTCCGTCTTGGAGGTTTGACGTTGAACTTCGTATACATGCTCGTACACCTACCTCGGTGGTTTTCGCCGCATCGTCAATACCTAAAGACATATACTCTGAGTCTGTTTATTGGCTGACACTTCAGCCGACATCCCCATGACAGAGGTACAAGAATTAATTAGATACGCTGGTAGGCTGCAGCTCCCTCGTGTCGCGCTTCTCGATCTTCAGTATCGTTTATGAATTGAACAATTCTGACACGCTTGTCTATGTCAATTCGACTTACCTGATTCTCGATTCGTCAGAATTTCAAATTACTGACTGGTTAAACTTGGAGACAGCTGGCATACCTTGGCGAGACTATCCCCCTCGATAAGGGATGCTATCCCCATCTTGAATTCGCACTAGAAGTGACCAGATTAGCCCATTGCCAATAGACCGAACCAATACAGAAACATGCCTGCATTCCACAGCAGCTGACGGGACCTAGCTGTTCTAGCAACAGCTCTAGCTGTTTCGAAAGCCACCTGATCGTGAGGCAACCGGAGGATCACTGTGGAGATGAGATGGACTGGTAATCCTACAAGCCCATCGTCTTCGCCAGGGTTACGTTGAATTAAGATCCAACTAAGGGCAATCCGTGTGCAAGCATGCGTCCACAAACGTCTGACGTGCCTAGTTGATTGAACGTCGCAAAATTGGGTTGACTTGACTAGTAGCTATAAGTATACTTCAACTTGATGGCTGAGCAGAACAATATTGCATTTCAGAATTTTCTTCAGCAGGATCGCATTTTAGAATTTTGTTCAACAACATCGCACCTGGGAATTTTTTCAGGATTTGGTTCAACCGGTTCAAAACAATCGCATCTCCGGATTTAATTCGACAACATTGTTTTTCAGAATTTTGTTCACCAACATCGTACCTCGTATGTCCCGAACAGCATAAAATCATAAGTTGTCTAATAGATACGTCCAATATGTCAGTTTTTGTTATCTCAGAGTAGACTTTGGTCAAAAATATGAATTTTGGACTGAAGTTGGTTTCAAAATTACACAAAACTGGCATATCGGAGATCTGTAAGACGTCTAATAGACACATTTTAATTCCGTGCTGTTGATGTTCTTGAATAAAATTCAGAGATACGATGTTGTTCTGCTCGATTACGTATGATTATTATTTTTCTTTATATGCCAGCATTACCATCACAGCACACATATCCGATAGATGTTCATAGGATATCCATAGGATAGCCATGGGACATTGGATGTCCATTGGATATCCTATGAACATCTATCGGACATATCGACAGCCTAATAACATAGTCACGTAAGCGCCATAATTTTGGCCTTTTTTTATATTTATGTGATAGAAACGTATCTCCATTTTTCTTTCATTTTCGCACTCGTCAATGTACTTGAAACATTTTGGCGGTATAGATAAAAATTTGAAACACAGAAGCGTATAAGTGCCATTTTTTTGTGTGAAACAGACGTATGTACAGTCCGGTTCGGTAACAGAAAAACGTATCTCCACAAAAAAATGGAGGTACGTTACTAAGTTACAAATCATTTGACACTCGGAAAAGTTGAGACCACGTAAGTGTGGAGTTACGACTGTGTCACACAAAAAACGTGGAGATACGTCACTATCATACCGAATTATGGATGATGGCTCTATGCATTCATCAAAGAATTTTCAATGTAGAGAACCATTTTTTTGGAGATACGTTTGTCTGACCTCGAAAAAGACCATTTTTGGCGCTTACGTGACTATGTTATCAGGCTGTCGATATGTGCTGTTTGGGTACGCTAGAATTTTCATTGCAATAGTCATATGTTATTCATTTGTTTGGTCACTTGATACACAGACGGGTTAAAACCCTTCACTAATTGGTTAGGGACCAAGCAAAAACAAGGCGGGGCATAAGTAAAGTGGTAGAATAATGCGAGGGTGGATTTCAGGAGTCAATTGTGGCCAACTTGGAGCAAATTTAACATGTTGAATTGCACTCCTACTTGTGGGGCGTTATGGAAATTATAACTGAGCGCATGTATACCCTGCCAGATGAAGGTGCATTGCATGTGTTATTCAAGCTTAGAAAGGGGTTGTTAACAGTTCTACTGCCAATTATTTGTTCTTCTCAGTGAGAATTAACATTTGAAGTAATTTCTCACTCATTCATTATCAAAATCTATTATGAAGCTGCTGCTTTCTTTTTAAGTGGTGGAATATGTTCGGTGTGATACTTAGGTAGGTTGAAAATCTATCCACTTTTAAAATAATCCTCTTTATTCAACAAAAAGTAAGAATAAACGGCTATGCAGTCCGTATAACATGATATGAAGCACGTCAGAGTACTTCCTTTGCATAGGACGTAATTGGCGGAAAATTAAATCTCCAATTTATCATACAGAACAAAGTTAAATTCCAAGCATGAAAAACCTCTAGGGATGTGTATAGTTTTTTTTTCCGCATATTCAGTTTATCTCGCTGATCGCGAATAAACTGTCTATCTGTATATATATATATATGTGCGGCGGTTACAGTTTGTTAGACGAGTGGGTTGGATATCGTTCCCAACCCTCGGAATATATATATATATATATATATATATATATATATATATATATATATATATATATATATATACTATATATATATTATATATGCGTATAAATTATATGTGTAATATAATTATTAACAATTAACGTAATTAGGACATTAATAATACACTCACCGGCTAAGTGTACTGCCGGCTGTGCCTGACAGTAAAGAGTTAAAGACCTTATTGTAGTCGTTAGTTTTCTAGCTAAACTGAATTACAGGAGTTTGGCGCGCTCGAACCTCTCCGCTGTATCGAGTTAAAACTATTATACCTTTATTGCCGAGACTGAAACTTTACCCATATCTGGTTGAAGCTGAAACGAGCGCGTTGTTGGAAGAATTTAACTTAATTAATTACTTTTCACGACGATAGTTGAATGCCGGGCGCAAAACTAGTCAAACTCCTTTGCTCGGTTGAAACTGTTTAAAACTCTTCGCCACTGAGTAATCGTGCCACTTCTCAGATGCCAAATCTTCTGTCTCGTTTTTCAGACCATACCAACCTCTGATGATGTTTTTTTTTTTTTTTTCTTTACTTTTGCCTCTTTAAGATGAGAAAGAAAGAGGAATACGACATGTGGAAACCAAGGGGGGCTTGAAAGTTGTCTACCTGTGGATATGACCAAAAACGAGCTTCATTCTGACTGCGAAATATGCGCAAAACCAATTCCGAATTTCAGTTATCGTTTCATAATCGGAAATTCTATGGAGGCATTGAGTACGCGGCTTTGTGTGCGGCCGATAGCAGCCGGTTTAATGCATTCTATCGAATTACTAAAGTACTATTAATTGCCTGGCGATTAAAATCGACCAGAACGATGAGCTTAATCGTTGTATGAGTTTCAAAATTGAATCTTGAGATTGTTCGTTCCCATATTGTTCAACTGATGTACGGAAAGATTTGGAGTTGTGTTTTCATCGATTCAATTTGATTTCGAAATGATAGTTACAGGCATGGTATAAGAAGATTAAAATAGTATATTGTGTACCAAGGGCGTAAAGTGGGCTTTTTTAGACCGAGTGTGGAGTTTGCAGTACGAGTCAGAGGCGAGGTAGCACGAGTCGAAGACGAGTGCGTCTGCGAGCCGAAGACGAGTACTGCAACCACACAAGGTCAAAAAGCCCACTTAGCCCTGGTGCACACCATATTTTTTGTAACAGCACGATTTTCGCGTTTTTTCATCATTGTTGATAATTTTCATGAAAATATTGAAAAATAATTTAGCGGGCGTTTTTAGTTTTTATTTGCCCGCTTATGCTCGAGTAGCGGGCGTTTTCACTTTTTATTTGCCCGCTACTCGAGCATAAGCGGGCAAATAAAAACCAAAAACGCCCGCTGCTCGATTTAGCGGGCAAATAAAAACTGAAAACGCCCGCTGCTCTATTTAGCGGGCAAATAAAAACTAAAAACGCCCGCTGCTCGATTTAGCGGGCAGATAAAAACTGAAAACGCCCGCTCGTCTGAAAACCGTCACTTTAGGCCCGCTTAATGGGTAAAAAAAACGCAAAAATCGTGCATGTGTTACAAAATAGTATATTGTGTACCAAGGGCGTGAAGTGGGCTTTTTTAGACCGAGTGTGGAGTTTGCAGTACGAGTCAGAGACGAGGTAGCACGAGTCGAAGACGAGTGCGTCTGCGAGCCGAAGACGAGTACTGCAACCACACGAGGTCAAAAGGCCGACTTAGCCCTTGGTGCACACCATATTTTTTATGACAGCACGATTTTCGCGTTTTTGAGCAATTTTAAGGAAGCGGGCAAAAAAAGTTCATTTTTGCCCGCTACCGACTTTTTTTGCCCACTACTGACTTTTTTTTGCCCGCCGGTCAATAAACGGCTACTTTTAGCCCCATTACTAGGTAAAAAAAAACGCAAAAATCGTGCATGTGTTACAAAATAGTATATTGTGTAGCAAGGGCGTAAAGTGGGCTTTTTTAGACCGAGTGTGGAGTTTGCAGTACTAGTCGGAGGCGAGGGAGCACGAGTCGAAGACGAGTGCATCCGCGAGCCGAAGACGAGTACTGCAACCACACGAGGTCAAAAAGCCCACTTAGCCCTTGGTACACACCATATTTTTTGTAACGCATGTATTGATTTCTGCGTTTTTTGTGCTTATAAGCGGCATATATATATGTGTAGATATATATATATTACTGAAGAAGCGGGCAATAAAGAATTCTTTATTGCCCGCTTATTGAAGAAGCGGGCAATAATGGATTCTTTATTGCCCGCTCTTTTCAAGTGGTCAATAAACGGCTACTTTAGGCCCTATTTTTAGGTCAAAAAAACGCAGAAATCATGCATGTGTTACAAAAATATATATATATATATATTATTGAAGAAGCGGGCAATAAAGAAACCTTTATTGCCCGCTTATTGAAGAAGCGGGCAATGAAGAATTCTTTATATAACGCAAGCATGTTTTTCTCGCTTTTTGATGCCTTTGTATAGGACCTAAAGTAGTACTTTTAAGTCCTAGGACTTAAAAGTACCACTTTAAGTCCTCGGACTTTAAAAGTACCACTTTTAGGTCCTATACAGAAGCATCAAATAGCGAGAAAAATATGCTTGCGTTATATAAAGTATCGTGTGCACCATGGAGGTGGGCCTTTTAACGCCTCGCACGATGTTTTCAGTACTCGTCTTCGCCTCGCACGCTTCGCGCGCTCGTCTACGACTCGTACTTAAAACATCGCACTCGGCCTTGAAAGTTCCACTTTACGACCTTGGTGCACAATGTACTATTATTGCCCGCTTATTGAAGAAGCGGGCAATAATGAATCCATTATTGCCCGCTCTTTTTAAGCGGTCAATAAACGGCTACTTTTGACCCTATTTTTAGGTCAAAAAAACGCAGAAATCATGCATGTGTTACAAAAAAGAATTTATGTGTCATAGGCCGTAAAACCGCGGTTTTAACCTCGCTTCGCTCGGTTTAAACGCGGTTTTTGGCCTGGACACATAAAATTCTGTATGCCACATGGCCAAAAAAGTATTTTCTGACGAATTTCATCATAATCCTCGCCTTCGGCTCGGATTATAAACTCAAATTCGTCGGAAAATACTTAATCGGCTTAGTGACATAATGTACTATTTTAGAGCAGGTAGGCGAGCTTGAAAAAACTGGAAATCGCTCGGTCTTATAAGCTATTTATTTATTTATCGGGCAGCGCCTGGGACGCTATACCAGAGTCCTCAAAAAGCTCGCGCGTCATAAAAAGCCTGAGAGATACAAAGAAAGAATAAAGTAAGGAGGAAAGAGGGCGAGGGAAAACAGAGAAAGAGGCATAACAAGAAAAGAGAGAAAAAAAAAGCCTAAGAGAGCCGACAGACTCAAAGGCATAAAAACTCAAAAGCTCTTCAAACGGAATTACAAATAGTCGAGTTGCACGAATCGTTCGAAACGAGATGCCACTACGGAGGATTGTCATCCTGCCGTACATTATCAATATCTCGTCTCATAAGATCATAATCTATAACCAAAATCTAAAGAAACGATATCGTTCATTGTTCAATGTAAATACCAACGAATCAATAACAATGAAAGCCAGCGATCAAATCACTTCAACAGTTTCGTAGGTATTATTATTATATTATATATTAGGGTGGTCCTTACTCTGATCATTTTCGAATTCCAATGCTCTCATGGGCCAGGACGTCTCAAAATATATCGCGTTCCTAAAACCAAAAAGGCTTATCTCTATAAAAAAAAAATTCTCTAATCAACCTAGAAATGTTAGAAATAAAGAAATATATTGAAAGAATGAAAAAAAAAAATAAGTTGAAAAAAAAAAAACGATACGCCCTTTTGGTTTTAGGAACGCGATATAAACAAAAATGTATCTAAAACTTCAGGTTCCTATCCCAATTCTAAGTACCGCTCCAAAGCTTTAGAATTTTTCCATTTTAATAAAACACGATTTCTGACATCTCGCCGTTAATTTTTTTTCTTCCTATTCCAGTATAGCTCCGAAAAATTTGAAACTTGGTACAGTCCTTACCCGTAGTAGTAGGTATTTCATGAAAATTCGACAGATTTTCAACGATATAATTTTCGAAGCTACAGCGCACCAAAAAAAATTTCTCATCTCTAAATTGTGATGAATGAAATTTTGTTGTTGAAAATCTGTAAATTCTTTACGGATACCTACTACTATAGGTAAGAAGTGCGGGGAGTTTCAGATTATTCGGAGCGATAATGCGATAGGAAGTCAAGAATAACCCCGAAATACTAAGAAATTTAAATGGAAAAGTTCAAAGGCTTTGGGGCAGTACTTAGAATTGAAATAGGAACCTAGGGTTTTGACTATATTTTTTTTATATATTTGGAGCCGTTCTGGCCTATAGGAAGATTGAAATTCGAATATGACTGAATTGAAGACTACCTTAATAGTATGTATATGGCATTCAAGTAATGGCTGCTCCACGCAACCACGACACTTGACAAGAATATAATGAGTAGATTTTTCATGTGTGTCAAAATGCTTTGTGAAGCAGCATTAGGGTATTTGCTTCTCCCTAGCCTTTGAACGGTGTCAATCTATGATAAATTGAGCCTAATTCTGTCAGTTGCCCATAATATATTCTGTTATTAGACGATATTCGTCGTTGTTATCATTAATATTTTCTTTCATCGTTAATGTCGAGTTGGGACATGCGACATCCGACAGGCACGTATAGATCGGCACCGAACTCCAACGTGCAATTTAGATTTTCGCTCATCTATTATAATTCATGATTGTCAGGTTGTTTTTCAAAATACCCTAATGGCCACTTGCTCGATTATTTTTACGTTGACCAATAACACATTCGCAATTACTCGCAATTGTCTTACAATACCGTTTACGCACTGGTGATAATAATAAGAATCAATAAATCTGTCTTGATACCACCTTATCATCAGTAAAGCGTAATTCAAAGCTCAAAAAATTACCATACCTATATATTATGAATTTCGCGGCGAGAGCACATGTTTGACTTTGAATATTAGTGAGTGAGGGCCCAGGACCTCTCAACTATCCGTGAAAAAAGAGGAAATTTATCATAATCACCCCGAAAATGAGAACTCGAGTTTTCGCTGGACCGCCACATGTTGGAGTCCAGAGAATCACCTCGAACCAATTTGAGATTGACGTTTGGCTGGGTGTTTCTGTGCAATCAATTTTTTATCCGACGGTATCTCGAGAACGATAGAACGGACTTCATCCTTTCTTATATCGATCGATGTGGTTCTTCCTAACTTAGAACTGATTGGACTTTGGATTTGATCGATCTATAGGTCTTCGAGTTATACAGAAAAGAAAATGATGAGAAAAAATTAATTGATGATATCTCGATGATTGATCAACGGACTTTCATGATTTTGGTCGCGATCGATAAGATTTGCTCTAACTTACATCTGGTTGAATTTCGGAATTATTAGATCGGGTAGATTACGTGTTATAATGAGAAGAATTGTCTTTCCCTTTTTTTTTTTCATCTAATTCAACTTTTTACTGATAGGATAATAGTTTTTGAGCTTGCAAAATCCGAATGGGAAAACGTAGGCTGGCCGATCGAGCTCCCCTGACTCATTTGCTTATTTAATTTAGTTTCCAATGAGTACTTTCCGAGTTTTATATAATTTTAATGGTATTTCGTGAGAAATTTTCCTATTTATTAATTTCCCGATTGAATATCTCCCCCATGTACAGAGCGATTTTCTGGAAAGTAACGCGCCTAAAAGGAGGCAAGCGTGAGACGCCTGCATTGAGCAGCTCAAACATCGACGATTGAGTTTTATTTTTAGGCGCGTTACTTTCCAGAGAATCGCTCTGTACTTATATATATGAGTGTCAATAATGCGCAGGCAAGTAGCTCCCATTCTACATATTTTGCACCCTTCATTGCGCTGTCAATGACATTTCCTCCTGTGATGTGGTATTGGGGATTTGGAGTCGTTTTATATTATGTCTATGGTATTGACTCAAGCGAAGGCACGTGAAAAAGTTCGGCTAAAAATCAACATTGAATTTCATCGACGGTCTACGCCGAGCATTATATAGTATACAGGGGCTGCTACGTAAGCCGAATGATTATCGAATTTGATGATCTCTGCATTCCGGTCCACGGATAGCAGCATAGCATAGCTTACCAAGGCAATTCCAATTAGCGATATATATAGACACATGTTCATGTATAGTATATACCCAACACATAGCTATGAACATATAGGTCTGACCGCGCAGACGCCCCAATTAACGGACACATTTCAATTCGCGGAATTACAGGAGCTGAATAGCCGTATAACGTCGAATAAAAGGAGCAAAGGAGCATCAAAAATAATTTGCTAAAACGCAAGGCGGTGCGAAGTTCCACTTTCATTGTGTGCGATCAGATGTTGGAGGGATACGCTGTAAGTTGGGAACATTTTTATCATCGAACTTGAAAAACAAAGATAGATCTTTCGAATGAATAGGAGGTTGAAAAATAGTATTTCGTTAGTGAAAAGTTTAGTGGAAAAGAAAGTTACAAGCCGAAAATCATAAGCCGAATGCTGATTTTTTTATCCCAACACAAAAACTACCACCAGACCGGTAGAGAACAAAATGATAAAAATTTTGTATAAAAGTTCTCTAGATATCACGGATTGAATTTTTTTTCTCCAAAATCTTGTTCTTTGAATAACTCGAAAACAACTGGACTGATCGAATCCAAAATCTAATCGGTTCTAGGTTGGAGAAAACCACATCGATTGATACAAGGAAGGACTAAAGGCCAACGCGCACTACCCGGAAGCGAAGCGAAACGAAGCGATCGGAAGTTTTCATCAACATGCTTTTCTTTTGTTTTTTTATGAAAGTATGCACGCACACTCCTAAAAAAACGTGTTAATGAAAACTTCCGATCGCTTCGCTTCCGCATAGTGCGCGTTGGCCTTAAATCCGTTTATTCCTTCTAAAAATATCGTCAGACAAGAAATTGATCACACACACACACACACACACACACCCAGGCGTCCATAAAAACGCGGAGATCTGGTAAAATCTCAAATTTAATTTTCGGGGCGAATTTTCTGATTTTAATTTTGAAATTATACCTACCTTGAATCCCATAATTTATGATGCAGATTGTTTTCTTAAGGCGGTCCCCAACCCAATTCGACCTGTTCGAAAAACATTGGGCTGAACGCATGCTATTAAACGGAATATCTCTAACCGTGCATTGAATACGGGAAACAAGGCTACGTAGCGCAATTCTATTGGCGATCTCGAACACGTACGTCCCAAAACATGTTCATTTCATGCTGAAATAGAGAAATGGCGTATGGAATAAACTTTTTTTGACACTTTAAAAAGTTGAACCGCAAATGGGAAACGTGGGATAGATTTACGCCTTTGCTTTTAGACCTGTCAGCAATTCTTACTCATCAGATTTAATCATCGATAATAATTCCAACTTCACGCTGATTTCGAAACCTTTTTCATCCAAAATCAGGTACAGTGAGATCCTAACTCTTCTCATATCAAAAATCATCCCACCAGACACCAAGCTCCTTTATTCGCTTTTATTCGCGCTCCTGAGCGACTTGCCCTCAACCATCTTGAATTTTGAATGTCTGGATGGAAAACTATGTGAAAATCGAAGGCAAGTTGGTAAATGGTGCATAAAATATAAAATATAACCGTGACGCGGCACGGCCTTGTACCTGATCAGAATGTTTACGATTAGTTGGCTTGTCTGTCCATGTTGTCCTCTCGCCCTTCATTAGGGTCGCGTACACGCTCCCAAAGTTGTCTCTTCACTTGTGTTCGCAAGTTGGAATTCGGGCTGAAAAAAAAAAAAAAGAAAAAAAAAGGGTGAATGGCCAGCTGTGTGATTAATTTCTCACAAATTCGGCATAAAAATCAATCGTCAGATATGAAATATGAAATGCGAAGGGGGCTGAATACACCCCAACAAATTCATGCCTCGGCGGACAGAGCCAGAAATAAATTGCAATCCTACGAATGGTGGTAAAGAAAATGGGGGGGAAAAAAAAAAAAAAGAAAAACAAACATTTCTGACCCGAAAGCACTATTATTGAACCTGTCCTCAGCGCTTCGAAGTCCGACTATATCGTTTTAGAAAAGATATGCGGACTAGGTCCCGCTGATTTTAATTCATCACCGCTGCAATCGGCAATATATCAGCCGTTGTCATTCGAAGTATATAATATGTTCAATTCATTTTCGGAATTTTACTGCACATCAGATCCATATAGACATACGAGCACAGATGTGGGCTTAGATTAACTTATCAACGATGACAAATGTCCGAGAATTATTTTATCCATTTGATTTTCGCATACCGTATTTCGTACATATTAAATATGTTCTGGTAAATTGAAATCTCAAGGGGGATGGTGGGTCCGGGAATTTCGACAAAATCAATTTTCATATTAAACTCAGTTTCCGAAAACGTACGTTTTTCTGAATTGTAAATACGATATCTCGAGGACCACTCCACCGATTTTATCTTTTCTTTTTTCTTTTTTAGTACATAGAAATCCAATGCCCAACAAGTGAAGGAGCGGAATTTCGATTGAAAATTTGGTCAAACAGATATCAACAATAAAATTGTGCAAAACTGCAGAACAGAGATTTTTTTTCTTTTTGTCTTTGTGGTTAAAATGCGCAGTTCTCTACCTTAAAAAATCCGCTTTGTCACACCACAGATAATGTTTTCTAGTTTCAGAATCTACCAAGTTGATCTGTTTTAAACTTGCCGTTTTGTCGAAATAATGTTCACCATCAACAAAGATGGTCATTTTACCGGCTTCATAACTCCACTAATTTGAAAAAAAAAGTATCACGGTGAAATTGTAGAGAATAGTCTTCTGAACTAATGGACTAAATCTAATGGATTTTTCTTCATTTAGAAGCACTTGAAAATGAAACACCGATGTCTGAAAATGTGTTTACTTCACTCCGTATGATTTGGGACGTTTTACCCACGCTTCGCGTGGCTAAAACCCCCATTTCCACACCTCTTGAGGTAAAATTTTGTACAACACTCGACGGAAAAACTTCTTCTGATCTCGTGTGATTGCAAAACTCGCCTTCGGCTCGTGCTGCAACCTCACACTCGTCAGAAAAAGTTTTACCGGACTCGTATTGTAATGTACTATTATAATTTTCAGATTTTTCGTTTGGTATTTTCTCGGAAAGTTATCTTCGTGATAAATAATATAAGTGTTCGATATACGGTTGTCGAATAATCGAATTATTGACAAATGTACTGATTCAAACGGTCCAACCTCTTTGGGATATTTGAAACCGTCTTTGATAGAAACCGTCGAGGGATACAAATCCGGCTTTCTCGAAATTGTAGAGAAAGAAAACCTCGAGACGTGGCACACAGTGCGAGATAAGCACGCTTCTTATCAGCGGGGTAAAGTTTGAGATCAACGAACGCGGTTGAGAGTCTGGTAAAAAGTTAGCAGTCGGAAATCTTGTTGAGATTTGAAAGGACGTAGAGTAAAGGGACGGTGGTCGTGAAGAGGGGGTTAACGGATTAGACTTTTATCGCGATTGGGAAGTGATTCGGCTTGAAAAGACAGACGATCTGTCTCCAAGGTACGCTCGGAGATCCGGAGATTCCTGAAATCTTGTAGATTATCTCTTTGACGAATCGCAATTCGCGTATATTGGTTGAAAAAATGAATTCGATTAAAATTTGTCAGGTTTTCGTTAGCGGAGAAACGGCAAGGTAATCGCGGAGGGCTCCTGGCTTACAGTCTCTTAGGGACTGGCAGGGGTTCCAATGAAATCCAATGTTTGGAACAACCTCAATTTATCACTTTAGCGTGAAACGAAGTTATGCAGAACAGAGCCAAGACCTCAAGAATGCATGGGACCGAAATAAATTGAATTAGAGATAGGCACGCTCGGACCAGAATATCCACCAGTCGTGGGTAAAAGGAATTTTGTTTACGCCGTGCAAACAGCGAATCCATTATCCCAAGCGAAATTTCAATCGTACCTTGACAAACTTCATACATCCAACGATAAATATTTTATTCATAAATGTTTATTTTTCTTTTCACATTACACATACCAATATACAGTATACATGTATACACCTATCTACACACCTATAGTACTTCTCGTCAAACACAGCCACGTCTCCCCCATCAGCTGCCCGACCCCGGGTAAAATCGCAGCTGCACGAAAGGATGATCGTATGTACATATCGCGGAGCTTTTGCGAGGTGAGAAACCTGGATTTCGTTTACATTTCGCAAATCGACCGTGTGAGTGATAGGCTCAGACGACTCGTGGGGTGATCCAATGACTTGTTTGCAGGTCTTCAAATTTATACAATTTGCACATACGCACATTTGCGAAAGAACTGTGCGTGCAAGATTGCGACTACTAGCTAGCAGAAAGCAGAGGGTTGTCTAGAGCGCCGAGAAACTTATGTATCATCTATATTGTATAATATATAGTTAGAAACACAGATCTGAGAGTTCACTTCATGTCTAATATATGCATTATATATCCGTGAGTTTACATACAGGTATAGATCGGACGAAGTGGACCACGAAGTAAATTGGATTATATCTACAAATTCCACCCTCGTTGCATTTCCTTTACCACTGATTGCTGATTTGGTGATAGGCTCAGTCTTATATATATTTATACAACTAAAAGCATATTGTGCTTCGGAATGGACTAATGTAAGATGAATACGTCTTAATCACTGTAAATATTTCGAAGCCGTTGACAGATCATAGTTTTAGATCGTTAGACCACTGTCTATAACCGTCGCGTCTAATTGAACTGGGTTTTTCCCAACTTTTTCATAATAGCCGTATATTTTGAAGGCAGCTGGTTTAATGGACAAAAATAAAGTTGGAATCAACTCTCATGAATATAGTTGTGGCGGAGAATGAAATGTCAACCTGCATATTCGCGATGCTCACGACCGTTGGCGGCGCTGATCGCAGTCTATCACGTGGTCTGAAAAGAGGGTTTTTGCGACTGTGTGAGTGTAAAACACACTAACACCATCAAACATTTTATTCACTCTTATAACAGGTTCCAAAACTGGCCGACAGTTGGCGTATCGGTTCATGAGCATCGCGAATATATATATGTGTTCTTGTATGCAGCTCCAAATGCACTCTAAAAAGGCAATGTAACATGAGCATAATATATTTGCGCGAACAATAAATGTAAAAGGGTATTCCTCATTTCTTGTATTCAAATGCGTGAAAACTTATTTACCGTTTAAAATTCAATTGGATTGAAAGTCTAGTAAAATTTATTTGAACAATATATTAGATGTAACGTTATGTACACGTGATTGAAGACAGTAAATTTGATTAGGAAAGCGACGGACGGATACAGACGGAGGCAGAAACGTGCAGAGAGCGATCGAGGAAAGAAGATTTTCTTTCATGGGTCATGTCCTTTATTTTTAGTGCTCACTGGCCGAGTGGCTTACGTTTACGCGTGCGTATTTTATTTCGTAGCGATTCTTTAGTGGTGCTTAGGGATTTTTGGAAACGACGTACTTACCCGAGTTAATCTGGAAGAGGTCGTTCCTCCGTCTACAAGCCTACACCAATTCTTACGTCACGTTACGAAATGAAATTTAAATGACTGCCTAAAACCTCTTATGTAAGCAACGTCACGGTCCACTCGGTGTTTCAATTATCCTCAACCCTCTGATCCACGATATTCTGAAAGGCAATTCGAGCCCGTATCAGTACACGGATCATGAATCTACCCCAAAATTATTGTCATGCTTTGATCCCTCACATTTACTCAACGCAGTATTCTTACACCCACACTCGTGTCGACTTCGATTATATAATCCTTTGCTGTATTTCGATGTGAGAATTTTCGATAGCAAAAGGATGATGTTGAAGCCTCGTTATCTATGTATGTACCTGGATTGAACCACAGCTTCACTATTTACAATGCAAATCGCGACGGACGTCCAGAAAGAGGACATTCTTCTATCTCGCGGAATGATTTGATACTATTTAAAGCTCTCGAGGGTGCAGTGTCTAGCTGTGCTTTGGCAAACCGCTAACGTTCTATCGATCCGCAAGCCTTCTTATCGAATGGCATACGTGTGTTGCGTCTCATGCCGGTTCATACGGAGCCTTACATCATCCTCCTGATGCCCTGTTCATGAATTTTGCCTACCCTTGGATGTTAAATGTATAGAGAGCAATCGTTTGATTTGTACAATCATTACTGGAGTCCTGGAACCGAGGAAGCCTTATAAAAATAGAGAGATCGAAGCAGGAAGTCTTCAGAATTTTGTTAAAAATTAAAAAGCGATGCAGAATAATTCGTGATTTTTTTCAGGCCTTTCCACTGTATTGGCTTTCACTCGTTCAAACAGAAGCCGAATATTCTTTATTCAAAAAACCGATAGAAAATTAAAGTTTGAGTAAGCAAATATAATAGCACCGTTCGTTCGAAACTTGAAATAACAGTGTGTATATGAATTATTTTGAATTTTTGACTGAACGTGACGGCCGTAGGCTTTTTTCCCCAGATTTTTTCACCCTCTGTTAATTTTTGTCATGAAATATGTATGGGTACTCGTGATGAAGAAGAAAAAAGAGGTAGAACATGAAAAATCGTGGTTTTCAAATATCGATAACCAAAAATTTTCAACTACTATTGATGCCATTTTTATGTCTTCACTGAATGGAGCATGTGCTCCATGCACATGTACCGTATATAGTATAAGGTACTGCCAAACGCATATACAGACATGCATATTGATGTGCATACATAGTGGCCAATTACATTCCCAGCGACTGACAGAAAATGAGTTTTACAGAGGCCATGCCACTGACAGTCACACACGGGTCGAGTAACAATGTCAAGTGGTGACCATATGGCAGCTACATGGCCAAATTCAACTGCCATGCGCAGGCTAGTCGACAGTTTTGTCTCAACATGTACCTGGCAATGACAAACCAACACATTTAGCCCTTTAGTAAATCCAAGCTGATTGAACTTCGTGGTTTTTTTTTCGGCTGTGATATAGCGGATAGGTGGCAAGATGACAGTGCTAAGTAGCTGCCAGATTGAATGAAAATACCAGTAGATGAATTATGAACGACTGATAGCAGACCAAAAACAGCACTAATGGAATACTGAGAAATGTTCATTCTTCGAAGTGTTCATTCCGAAGGCTAGTCCAACTCTAGACATGCCAGTGATAGTTTAACTCACATTGGCGTGTTAGCGCTTATAGGCGATTGGCCAGATAGAAGCTACGTACCGTTGAGGCATGGCAATAGCTCGACCGCGTAAAAGCTATACATGACAGCGCCAGGTCTCAGCCAAATAGATACTAGGTAACGACAACTGCCTCTATACGTGGAGGTAACATGACAGTGTAAAAGTGTAAAGTGTCTGGAAAAAGTGATAGTGATAAAATCTCGGGCCAGATGAAAGCTATGTGGCAGTGCGACTTTGGCCGCTATACATATATAGAAGCCAGGTAATTTCAAGACACAGTGATGCCACGTGTGCCCGTAAAAGCTATATGGTGATGCATGGTGGTGACCAGGGAATAGTGACATGATAGAATTTTGTGCAGTTTAATATTCAAATCAATATTACTTCACTCACGTCAATTAAAATGCAAATTTAGAATGCGAAATGATTACTATTTGATTTTTGATTGGATGATATAAACGATGATGTCCAAATACGTTACCTAGGTAGTTGTCGATGCCCACTCGATGAACTTTGACAGCTGGTTTCTCGTTTCTTTAGGATAACGCTAGCTAGGTTACTTTAGATGAACAACAACTGACACAGAGTTTATAATAGTAAAAAGTACACAAGCCGAGTTTATCACGTCGACCCAACGCACGAAGCAATTGTCGTTCGACTCTGGAAAGCCGGTGGCTATTTGGAGCTGATCGCAGGACGATTAGGCACGTGCCAAGCTCTAGAGTGGAAAATTTTCTAAATTTATGCGTATGAAATGAATCAGATAGAATCAGGTGCGGGCAATATAGGTATATAACCACACTGTTTATTTTCCGACATTACGTTGGACCGTTGACAAAGTACCTACGGTATTTTAACAGGCGAGGTAAAAGACATGATGCAATTTTTCCTCAGCTAAATGAACCTGTGTGTGTGTGTATCTACTGCGTGTGATTAATCGGGCCACGACTACGGGTTGTGTTCAGTTGAACCCTTGTGGAAAGGCGGAACTTGACGGTTTGATTGAGAGCGTCGTGCAGATTTTTTTTTTAGATATTCATCGTTTTCTATTAACCAGGATTTTCCAGAAAATTCGTTAGGGAATCAAAGCTGGCTTAGATGTTACGCAAGTGCAGCGTCGTGGCCCAAAGTACCCATTAGTAAATCGAAGCGAAGGCAGCACCGGGCGCTTTACTCAAAGTTCATAAGCTTTGCCCAAGTGCTTAAATAACGCAACGTAGGCCCCCAGGGCGTTCTTACAGCCGGATTCACGGTTCCACTTTAACCTCTGTTTACTCTTTATGTTGGCTGTGGGTCACTTTTTTCACGGAAGCTCACTCGTCAACCTGGACCCGAGGGACAACGAGACCTTAGCCACACGACAGGGAGAGGGAACGTAATAAACTAATAACCCCTGACCTGATCCTCTTAGCTTTTTGCCTATGTGTAAACCTTTTGGTAATTCAATGCATGCACTCTATGTTGGCATAAGCAAGGCCAGACTTTTTCATTAACTCAAGTTTACCTAATCTGCAAAACTCATTTATTCGTCGCGTTTTACAGGGTTCCACAATTTTCTCAAAAATGTGTCATGATAGACCAATTTTGTTCACAAATTCATGTTCGCAGCATCAAAAATCTGTATAGTATTCGCTGACACGTCGGTGCCATAAACAGATACGATCAGCTAATTCGACATTATTGCAAGTACTTTAGTGATTTTGCTGTATTCAAGCAATTTCGACGAACGAATTTCCACGTTTAATGAATAACGGTTGAAGATTGTGCATTCCGGACGCATTGGACTCTTTTTTTTTTTTTTTCTTTTTCCGTTGGGCATGATCGATATTGGAAATAGACCACTCACCTGTGGTCATTGAACTGGCATACTAGTCTTTGTGTAGATGAAATATAGTTACCAACATTATGTAGAATATCGAGGATGAGATACCTGAATCGGTGACTTTTCCAAAACTGTAGAATAATTTGTACTTCGAGAAAGCAAAAACTGTTTCCAAAGAAACTAGAAAATAAAATTTATGACACAAAGCGCTTTTTGAAACCTCAATATTTGAAATGTAAGCAAAATTCTCCCTGCATCATAGATATTGAACTTTTCAATTTAAACTCTTCCGGCTCATTTGTAGATGCAATTTGGAGAGATTCACTTGCATAAATTTAGAATTTTTATCCCCATGGTACTGATTGTTTTGCCATTTGGTAAAATCGTCCTTAGAGAAGCACCTTCTTGAATGCTCGAACACTAAACTAGCTGCTTGTAAATATGGAATTACGAATATCGTTTGACATTACTAACTGTCATCATATATCCTCTCCTTTAGTAGAATTGCCAATGAAGTTTGTCTTCTTTGATACTTGCGGCTACTTTGGAGAACGCCTGGTACGCATTTGGTGTTTTGTACTTTTCTATACCGACTTTTTATAACTTTCTTCTAGCTGCAGCATGTTCGTAAGGCAATTTGCCAACATGGTTCCCTCATATAGTTCCCGTGCCACGTATCTTTCTTCCCCTCTGGCTTTCTGACTTCCTTTTAAGCCACGAGGCGCCGACTTCCGTATGCGGGTCAGCGTCGGCGACGTCGAGGTCAGTGGCGATTTGTTGCTTTTTGGAAGTGGCGCCAAGATCTACGGTTCCACTTTGGAGTCTGCGCTACGCGATTCGCTACCAACGACCAGCCAAGATCTTTTCCTAGAATTTACCAACGCGTTGAGATTGGGGCTCGAGGGGAGGTCGCGGTTGACTGTTTTCAATTTCAGGGAGTAGATTTTTGCACTTTCGTCTCGTGCGAGATCTCGACTATGGAAAGAGGCGAGTTTATTTACTTGGAATTAACAGGCGGTCCGTTTCTGGAAATAAAACCAGTTGAATAACGGACTCTTTTTTTTTTTCCAAAACCGGCGAAGTATCTCGGGCGAGAAAGGTGCTGGATATATGTACTTTAAGAGAGCTCAAACTTTACGGCACACGAAGACGAGAAGGAAGACGAAGGAAAATTGTCAAAGTTACAGCAGTTTATTTTTATATATTTTTATTGAACAGAGTTTTCCCGCTGTCGGATCTTTCAAACTCTTCACCTAATCGTTAGAATTTACCATCAGTTTGAGAACTGATTGGAATCCGTCGTTATACTGCTAAACTTTAAGAAACGACATAAATGCAAGGATGGCGTATTCAACCCTGTAACGGCGTGTCATAAATCGAAAAATCATTCTTACCAATCAAACTTCTATAACGATTTGAAAAGAATTTTACGGCCATAATCGCCCACTACCCTCCAGACGGGTTAATGATTGTTAAATATATATAGGGCATTTCACGCCAAGTTAACGCGCCAATTTTAATCTCATAATACCAATTTTCATCTCAATTCATTCTCGAGGTAAGAATTCTTTCAAATCCCACCCTTCAAGAGTTGGAACCGTATACAGATGTGTGAAAATTACGCAGAGAAAACGATCATTGGTTCTCCTGGTACACAGGCATACGCCTTGGCGACAGGTGGGTGGAAGTTATCGCTGTTTTCGAGAATATTAAGAAAGTTTCAAGCTTTCCCGGGGATAATAAAATTCGCTAAATAATTAGGGTCGCGTCCTTTCAACCCAGCCACCTCCCCATTCCTATACCGAATCCCAACCCACCCCGCCTTCACTTCCAGCCCCAGCGTTGTTTGTATTCTGTATTGTAACGGCACTGCTGCCGCCAGGACTTCATGGTTATTCCCGAGCTCGAAGGGGGCCAGGAATACCCACGGAACTTGAGGGGAATTGTAGGTTTTTTTCATTATACGCTGCATAGTTCAATCAAAAGCTTTTTATTTGGAATTTTGACCTCGCCATGTAGCTGAACGACTTCGCGTTCGTTCCTGAGGAACTCGAACTGCGACAAGGATCAGACGCTATCCGATATGATACTATCTTAATGTGAAAAACCAGGAATTTCAGTGTAGGTTTGTCATTCCTGTCGGATATAGCGTTTACTATTCCCTTAATTTTCAGCTGTTCAACATTTTTCGTTTAAAAAAATTGAACTGAAGGATATCGGTATGAAATACTTGTTTTTCACTAGTGAAACTGAACGTAACATAGTTATATATGATTACTGAAGCGTTATAAGGAAGGAGCCA
Organism: Tenthredo mesomela; assembly: GCA_943736025.1. Lineage (NCBI taxonomy): Eukaryota > Metazoa > Arthropoda > Insecta > Hymenoptera > Tenthredinidae > Tenthredo > Tenthredo mesomela. The sequence continues at coordinate 40,668,637 of OX031013.1, forward strand.
TGGAATGGACAGCCGGACATAAGGGTCATAAAAATAGGTGCCTGATTCCTCGAGCCGAAAAAGGCTTTCGTCGTAGCACCTTTAAGCACCAAGAATCATAATAATAAGGTAGTTGCCGTGAACTGAATCCGTACAGCACTTTGGACTTGGACTTCGTGGAAAAATGTTTATCACTGAAAAATACGAAAGCTTTAGCAAGAAAGGGTTAATTTTTCTTCAATGTACTGAAGGAAAATTTCTCACCTTAATCCTTTTTCGGTACAGACTTGAAGTGAATTTCAGCGATATCGGTAACACATTATCGGCAAATTCAACCGCTCGTGAGTAAGGAACTTCAGTATTTTCTGCTTTCAGCTTTCTTCTCGGGTCGACAAAGAAGGGTGGGCCAAAACGAGCACCCGAAGTAAGAAAAGGGATACTTCGACTGTTTATTAACTAAAATATATAGAAAACAAATTTATGCCATGGATTTATGTCTTCGGTTATTATTTCTGATTGATATTTGATCAGAAAGGACGTTGAGATACGATCGAGCGGTTTCTGAAAGCATACGGATTTAGGAAATAAAGTTTACTTTGATGTGAAAAAGAAAAAAAAAAAAAAAAAAAATTATACAGCAACTCGATGCGGATGAGGAAATCTATTGGTGGAAATTTGGTCTAGCGAATTTGACGACGTCCAAATCGTGAGTTCTAATACAAATAAAGGGATCTCTACTTTGCCAGAGGTTGGCGAGCCCTCCGATAACTCGAAGCGGCTTTCTGGGCAATCGGATCGATGTGATCAGTCCTAGCAATCTTCAGGCAGCCAATCACGGCCCATCAATTGCCTTATGGGCTCTCATCTGTTTCCTGTCGTCTCATACCGCGGACCACGAGATCCGAAAAGTTGTCCCGACTCACCTTACCTTTCAAGCTCTTCTTGTGTCGTACTCCCACATTGCGAAAACATTAAGGGACTTTACCACATCCTAATTTATCTCGGCTTTCAGTGAACTCGCGTGCATTGGTGAGCACAATTATTCAAAAACCGTTCGAGACAATTGAATACGTTTAGAAAGGATCTCGTGCGTGCATTTCTCTCGGGGTTGTAATTGGAAAATTAATTTCATCCTCGAAGAGCGATGACAGCTCGTATACCAACATGAGAAGACTCTCGCGTTCTACTTTAACCCATTGTCAAAATCACGAACCACTGAGCTTTAACCGCGGAACCATTAGTATTGCTCCCTCATAAAATCAGGCCAGAAACCTGTGATCACTTAATTATTTTTTCGATCGAGTATCCGTGAAGTACGACTTTACGGACACGTTTCTGGACATGGCGATGTGTTCACACAACGTGCCTGAGTGTGCAAATAATGCTAGATTTACATATTTGTGCAAAATTCTATAATCGATCCCAAAGACATGGGGAAATTTCTGAACATTGCCAATTCATATAAGTTGTGGAAAGAATTATTAACAGAGGTCACAAAGACTGTCGAGTAGCAAGAAATCGAAGTGAACCAAGAAGAAAAAAGAATGAAGTATACTAGGGGATGTTGTTTTGTAACAGTGGAAAAATTTCATAGATACCTAATGTGGCAAAAGTTGTATTCTATCGGATTGAATTGTTCACAGAGAAAAGAGTTTATTTATAGTTAAAGAACGTATATTTGTATATAAGCAAATTAATATTTATTCATAGTTAACGAATATTAGTTGATCCGAATGAGTCATTGTTTGAATCAACCGATATTTGTTAACTATGAATAAATATTTATTTGCTTATATACAAATATATGTTCTTTAACTATAAATAAATCTAGAAAACTTTTTTCTCTGTGTTCTGTCAATTTTTTGTGTGATTCGTAACGCATTGTGATATCGTCTAATACTACAATATCAACACATTCTTCTGTTTAACGGAGTTGGTCGAAAGAGTTTTTGAGCAATGAGCATTATGTTTTTCATTTCAATGCGTCAATTTTTCTTTCTTTTGTTTGAAAAACGCATTGTTAAAACTTTCATCAATTTCACACAATGAAAACTTTCGATTCACGGCACCAACGATAATAATAATCAATCGTCCGTTCTGAAAATTTTATTAGTCGTGGTTAACATTCCCTCTACTATCGTTAGCAAATTAATTTTCAGTAATGAACCCACAGTTTTTTAATCGAAACTTTACACGAAGTCAGGTGAATATTGAACTTCATTTGGTCATTCGATTTCGCATAAAATAACTTCTTTCAATCAATTTCCATTCTATTTAACCAATGAGAGATTAATCTTCCCATATTTCATCACCGGATTCTCAATGAAGTTATGGTGTGCTTCGGCAAAACGTTATGCCGCAATATAATAGTTATTCTTGCATCCCGTAGGATGAGGAACCGAGAATTAAGTGTCGCTGGTTCGAAATAAACTGGCTACTAGTGTGCAAAGAATGTGGCATGGTTCGAACGAGAAATAAAATAAAATAGTCAGAAAAGCTTGCAATAATGGCGCGAAGACTGGTCGAACACAGAAGTGGGTGATGTCGGGTATAGGGAAGTGTTGAAAGGTCGAATTGTTTCGGACAGGCGAGACGTCCGCGTCTAGGCCACGTTGAATTCCTTGAGTGTACGTGGACCGGAAGGCAATAGCAGGGGAGAAGAGAATAGAATAGCCAATAAGCCCAGGCTTGCGTTAGAAAGTGGTGGAATTTGCGACGAATTCATTTCGTCGAAAAATTTGCATTTGTTAAGTCTGCATTTTCGACCAGCCTTTAAACATTTCCGTAGATCCTCGCTGAAAATTATCGACTAAGTTAGGAAATTGCGCATTTTTTTTTTTTTTTTTGTTTGTTATATACTTTACATTTTTTTGAAATCAGATCGACATTTTACAACCTTTGCTATAAATAATACGTTTCAGTAACTTCGTAATACCACGAGCTCTACAGCGGAACAAAAATATGAGCTCCCGGTCCGCAACTCTCCTTATGAATATTCCCAATAACCTTTTATTAACTCGTTTATTTTATCTCTTTCCGCACTGGCTGTTGTTATTTTTTTTTTTATTACTTACTATTCCATCTCGTTTGCATTCTGACTGAGTCGCACCAATTTCGTATGCATTAAAGCTATCATGAACTCAGAGACGGAATTCTACAGAATGGAAACTGCAGATTCTCCGAGATAGTGACCTGCCACTAAGACGTTTGGATATTTATGTAAATATATGTATTATCGCATTCTATGAGAGAAAAAACTAATTCACATACTGTTATAACGGTATCTACTAATTGTAACGAGAGGTCTTACAGCCAGCAGCAGCCAGTTTCTAAAACTCTCGCTTTTCTGATTTTGAATTCGCTTCACTTATCCCGAAAGGGGAACCCGGGCATATAATGGAACACCCAATGTTTGGTGAGCCGTAAAAACATTAAGGAAAAAATCAAAGAACTTTTTTTTCCTGCCAGAAACAGTTTCAACAGATCTCGAAGTTTATCCCTAAAAATAAGTTTGTTCGATAAAAAAAGAAAAGTCTTCGCGGTTGTTTGATTTTTATAAAAATCAAACATTTTCCATTATATATGGCCAAAAAACATCAGCACAAACTGCGGAAGCCTTTTTTTTTACACATTTATCCACATATTTCAAATTTAAACAGGGTCTATGCTGTTTCTGGTATTTTCAGGTGCTTGGAGACGGTGGGTCAACCTCACTTAATGATTTATTTATTACGGTGAGAATACGTGTTTATAGAGTGATCCTTATGCTATAAGGTGCAAAACAGAGGCCATCTCATTTTATCCCGTTGCCTTTCCTCAACTTAGTTATCTACACTCAGTCCTTGATGAAAATTTATTATTTATACAAAATAAGCGTATGAACACCGCATCGCCGAAGGATTACTCAGAAGCCCCATACTTCCACCGTTAGGATAAATAATTCAAAAAAAACTTAACTTATTCTGCACTTTACATTATGCTGAAGTTATATAATTAGCACGCGAAAATACCAGAAACACCTATAACTCCGGTGAAAATTGACAGAAATAAATTCGGATAGCTTCACAGTGTGTAATGGTCTTCTTTGAACATCGTCGATTCAGTAGGTACACTTCAAGAGAAGACATAAGTACGGTGTATCGTTTTGCCCCGGGTTCTCTTATTCCATTGATATTTACTCTCCTTTCGTTTACCTTTTGGCTCATATCATACGTACTTCATCAACCTCATATATTGTCCATCACGTTTCATTTAGTATCGTATTACACCATGGTCTCTTCCTTTCCTGCCACCAGTCCTTCCACCACCTCACTCTTCTGTCTCTTCACTCATTTCTCCATTTTCTTTTCTTCTATTTCTTCTTGTGTTTCCCATCCATTTCGATTCCCTTCCAGCGCTCTACTTCCCTGTTATTCTCCTCCTCCGCCTCCTCCTCCTCTTCTGTTGACACAGCTCTGATTTTGCTCTCCATCTTTCCCACTTCATCTCATCCCGTGCTTTCCATTTCATCCCACTCAGAAAGTCAATCCTTCTACATCCCTGGTGGCCAGCTGAATTTCGACGTATTTCGCCCTCTCTTTCCTCTTTTTCCCGCTTTTACGCCTTCTTCCTCTTTGTCTTGTCCCAGTTTCCCGTCAATCACTACACTATATCTTCACCTTTTTATTTTCTCTTGTCTTTGTGCACTCGTTATCATTCCTTGCTGCACCCCTTCCCGTCCGCTATCCCCTTTCTTTCACTTCTTTCCTTCGCTCGCACTTCATCTTCACGCCTCACTCTTACCTTTAAGATTATTTCTTCTATTCCACTAGAGTTCTTCCAGTTCTCGTTCCTCTACAAACTCGTACCTCCTCATCTCCCTCGTAATCTACTCTCATGATTCTGCTGAAAATTGCACTGAGAATGAGGCGAAACTCGCATAATTCAATCTCTAATGCCCATTATTATCCTGTAAATCGATTCACCCAGCCATTCGGTGGTAGGGTGATTGAAAAATAAAAATTCACACCGCACAGCAAAGTACGGACGCTGCCGGTCCCTACCATACAACCACAATCGACGTTGGTAATCGCATCATCCAACGCCAGCAGTGAACGTGGTTGCATTATTTCACAGCCGAGAATCTGCCGGCTAGGCTAATGGTACATTAGTTCCGCATAAACAAGACCACGAAACAGGCCATCAAAATATTTCCTACGAAAGCGCATGCAGGTTATAGAAATAGCCGAATGTCACATCGACTGGGTCAGTTCTTTGCATCATAAGCGTCGATTTTCACCGGTGAACCGAGTATTTGGTACAATTCGTAGGCACAAGATTCTGAGCAAGGTCTAAGGTCACAATAAATAACGATTGCAAGAATAGATTTCTGATTTTAATTGCAAGTTTCTATTTTTTTTTTTTTTTTAATTCATGTTTTCCAAGTGGCACCTATTTGTTATTTTTCTATCTTTTTGTTCATTCTGATCTTCAGTTGTCTTTTTTTTTTTTTTTTTTTTTCACGTATTAAAATTGATGTTAAATTTGACGTCATTCTTCATCAAATTTGGTGTAAAGAGTTTGACGAAATCGATAATTCATAACTTCTCTGAAGAAAAAAAGCCTCGCCGTTAATGAAGCTGATAGAAAAACGCCTTCAAAATTCTTGTATAAAGGGATAATAATACCAAGAAGATGAGAAGATATACTATTCTTATTTATTCGAGAAAATCTTTATCTCTTCGTCTGGCTTAATAGTATTTCACCTCGTTAAAATTTGTACTAGGTATGCTACAGTAATGCAGCTTACCAATCTTTCTGAAAATAAATACTCAACTGACTCATGTTCTCCCGGATTCGTAGATACTTGCACTTATATACCTATCGTCCGACAAATTGAAATTCTTTAGACTATCGGTTAAGTGGTTCTGAAATCTTGTGGATCGGTTTTTGTCGCAAAAACTAACCATCAACCATTCATTCATATTTTGCAAAATATTTGGCTCCATGAACTCTGCGCATACTCAATAACATCTTTCGGAATGAAAAAGAGGAATTAGTTCCACTTACTAACTGAAATTCCCAGAGGCTCGGTCATGCGCATAAAAGTACCATGGACTTGGTATAGCAACAAAAATCGGCAATGGTGATGCATAGAGGTGGCTCGCCTCTCGTGAAATGCACTCGTAATATCGATAATTGATGAGCTGGCTTGGCTAGTAGGATGTAGCTGCCAAATGTTAACTGGCCGTTCCGATAAGCATTATTTACACGTAAGCAATAAATTTACACCCGCTTATAGAAACGAATGGTTTACTTCACGTATTCCGAACAAGGCATCCCCATCTGTTATATAGATCTGCAGTAACTCAGGGCTTACACACACCTACGTCACAATAATTGTCAGAGAAGCACACGTAACTCATGACGGTCTGCAGCTGTGAACTTTATAAGAAGTACTTGCTACATCTCCGAAAACGCTGCATTGTTCGTTAAAAATTCACGCTAATTAAGGATTTTAGGAGACTATTTTCGCACAATTGGAGTTTGGGAAGCAGTCACTTCGCCTAGTCTCCGATATACCTAGAGTGAAACTCTTGATTGCTGTTAGTACTACTACTATTATTGTCCTCTTGATCCTGAGGCCTATAGATCCCGAAATAAAGTATCCACACTACTACTGTTCGTAGCCATTGGTAATGACCCGAATATCTTTCAGCCAATGGCGAATGACAAACTTTTCTCAGAGTTATCAGAGCTTTACTTGATGCACTGGTGGACTACCTGATTGCAGAAAGCACTTAAGGCGTGTGGCCAGTTATATATGTGATGTTCGCTGTGATGAGCACTGTCCACCATAGCTACTCCTCGATGCTACCAGACTCTGGGATGGCTAAACTTTGACGAGTGGTATGAGATGCTTCCTGGGATCCCTACTTCAGAGTCTATACCCGGGTAGAAACTCTTGTATACTTGTATATCTGCCATTTTCGCCGAAAATTCGTACGAGTGTTGCTGGTTCAGGAAAGTGCTTTCTAAGCAATATCCAAGCTGCTTGTCGTAAATACTTCCTGATTGAATTAGGTGGCTTTTACATGCTTGATTGCCGATCCTAATTTGTGATCCACGGTAATGAGCATTCGTTTGTATCTAAATTTTCTGTCTAACAATATGCATAATTTTTTTTTCTCGCGAACGTTTTGCTTTGCTGAAAATTTACCTGGGTCAGTCGAACTGAATTTATACCCTGTTAATAGATTTTGTAAAGGACCTTCACCCGTCGTTCTATTTCTAGATGCACGGCATGAACTACGAAAATAGGACAAACGTCAAACCCGACAACTGCCCCGACCTACAAGCGTCACTAGACCATACATTCGGTTCCAGCTTACTCGATCGTAAACTGTGGTATACGCTTAACCACCCCAATGCACGATGTAGATACTATGTGCAGTGTATGTTAAGTAAGCGTCTAACTTTTCAAGCAAATCCCAACGACGCGTACAAATGCGAGGCGAACAATAGCCTATCCCAGTATAATGTGGAACTTAGCTATTTGCAAACCCTATTATACGTAGGTACTTTCAAATACAAGAGCTTCACTTCGTCTGTCTTTCTCATACTCACATGTTATTTAAACTTAGAACTACGGTTGAAGTTAACATTTTCACTTTCGATCATGCGTTGAAAAGAAAACGTTGACATTTTTTTGTCTACTTCCACCATTCTGAGCGTTAGTTTTTTACACCATACAAATACTCCCGTACAATGGACTCCATAACTCGCCTCTGAGCGGTAGCGTAAGTCACTTTTTGTGTTTATTCAAATTTTTGCATACCGTACACTTCCTTGGAAGCGAATTTTTTCAGGCATACTCAGAAGGGGGTTTGGGTTACTCATTTCGAATCCGGTGTCAAAATACGGAAATTCCAACATGGTCAGACAAAATTACAAAAATCAAACTCATTTGATTCAAAATTAGTAATCGGAGGTTCTTGAGTCGCTTATTTCCATTCTGGAGTCAAGATGCGAAAATAAAAAATACTGGATCGGGATTTGGAAATTTTGTTAACTTAGATTTGAAACGAGTAGCCCGAATAATCTTCGATCAACAATCCCGATGCAAAACTATCTTGAAAACCATTTTGAATTCATGTATTTCGACTATAAATCTATGGAACCACCGATCCCTCTGAGTGAGCTTTCAATAGATTGGAGAAAATGGAATAAACATAGGCTTCAACAAGTTGAATAAGCGTAGAAGAATGGCTTACGCCACCTCTTGGAGTTAAGATATAAAGCTCATCTTGTGCGGTGAGATTTGTTTTGTATGCAGGACTTACGTTTAGAGTGGTGCAGGAAATAGAAAAAAGGTGAAATGTAGATTTTTTCAGACACCCTAATACATAAATTTTCCTATAATTCGTAGCTATTCTCTTGGTAACATGCTACGGTTTCGTGCGGTGAAAAAAAAAGAACATTTTTTTTATATTAAATGGTTAATTTTTTCTACCCGGAAGAGTTCCAGCCCCTGCTAAACACGCACGACACGAACTATGATTATAATCAAGGCAGAAGACTCAGGTCGTAAAAAAAAAGGCTCTACGAGACGACCAACGAGATTTGTTCCACATACAAATGTATCATTTCAGAGGGCAGCCGACCTTCCAAAGAACCCGGAGTACCTAGGTGCGTTATAACTAAATCCCGACAACCCCCATTCCTAACAACATAATTTAGGGTAAACCGTGAACAACCGATCAAGAGATCCGGAGTCACGCCAACGCCAACCTGTAGGATTCGTCAGGCTTTCTATCAATGAAAAATGTATGATCGCGTACAAAGGTTGTTTAATGCTGAAATATCATACTCAAAAGGCACCTGCAGTCCGAACAAAGGTAGGTAAACCACTTTTGTCGCTTACGCTAAGAATAAGACCCAGTTCTTTTGCAAGCTCGTTAAACTGGCGAAGAAACTTGTGCGCGTTGAAGTGCCTTGCACTGTAAAAGTCGAGGGTAGTTGTCAAAGAAGGACCACTATATACCCTTGCGTGCAGGTCACCATTGCGAAAACGTCGGCTACCTGAGAAGCAGGAAGTGGGTTTACCCGCCGCACCGCCCTTTCAGGTTTGCATATGCAAAGTTAGAAAAGCCATAATTCTAAATTTTCCTAAGGTACCGACACAAACTTAACGGACAGGCAGTTTGGCTTCGGTATAGCTCCAGGTAGAAACGCGAGGAAATCGCGAAAATATGTATGTGCCAAAAAAAAAATACGTTGCTATATCGAAAACAAAATAGCTTTAATCTAGGTCAACTGCAGCATTTACAGCTAGTTGGAAATATGGAACAGAAAAGATTAGTTTAGGCAACGTACGGATTCATCCGAAATTTGGGAAGAGAAAATCTGAAGAAAAAATGGATAAACTAAAGGTCTCGAAATTTGTGACCCAATAAGGAGCTCTTTGAAACCTCAATATTTGAAATACAATGGAAGCGCTTCTATTGAATCCCAAATATTAAGGCCTATCCCTAGTCGCCCACCTCCTTTTGGTCGAAATGTGCCACATTTCGATTATTATCCGAGCCCAGGCGTCAAAAACGCAAAAAAGGCCAACTTAGCGCAAATTCTATTTCAATTCCGAACACATACGTCCAAAAAAATGTTCGTTTCGTGCAAAAATAGAGTCTACAGATGGTTTTTACATTGTTCGCCAAGGAAATCGAATTAGAATAATTTTGTAACAATGTAAAAACCATCTGTACACCCAGAAAAAAAGTGTCATGATTCATACCGGTCACACCGACTTGATATAAAACGGCCTGAATCAAGTCGGGAGTCGACACAATTCAAGCCGCTGGAGACAGCTTGAATCATGCCTGCTTCAAAAATGTCAAGTCGAAATTCCGACTTGATTCAAGTATTTTTTCGGCTTGATTCAAGTATTCTTTTACGGCTTGATTCGAGAATACTTTTGCGGCTTAATTCATGGTTTTTTACAACTTGAATCCCACCTTTAGCATTTTTGAGATAAATCGCTCTACTCTCGAAAACGATTAATAGTAGTAGGTACATTACGATACGTGTGCGGTGAAATTTTTTCTGAAGAGTGTGAGGTTGCAGCACGAGCCGAAGGCGAGTTGCAATCACACGAAATCCGAAGAAGTTTTTCCGTCGAGTATTGTACAAAATTTCACTCTACAAAGTGTGAAAATTTGGGTCTTAACCACGCAAAGCGTGGGTAAAACGTCCATTATCACACTGAGTGAAGTAAATCTACTTTTAACTGACGTTCACTCTCAATGTCCACCTGGTAAAACAAAAATACGGATGCTACCCAAGGCAAGCCGATTTCCGGTATGAATCAAACCTTTTTTCGGTTCAAAACAAGTAGCTTGTGGATTGACGCCGTGTTTCTTGAATTGAGACTGTTTTCCACTTATAACGAGTCTGAATTTCGGAATGATATGAGAAATGATATACTACTTGAATCAAGTAGTTTAATACTTGAGCCAATCCTTAAACTGACTTGATTCAAGACACTTTTTTTCTGGGTGTAGACTCTATTTTCGCACGAAACGAACATTTTTTTGGACGTAGGGGAGAGTGGCCTAAAGCAGGTACGTTAACGATAAAAGCCCAAAAATCTTAGTTTTCGTTTGATTAAAATAACAATTTTGGTTTTTTTGATTAGGAGGATTATCGAACTTCAAAATAATAAATCATAATTGTATCATTTTGTATCAAGTAATCATTTATTATCAAAAATTCAAAACTCCTCAAAAACCCGCTTTGCCCTGATATGGGGCCTAAAGCGGGTATGCGCTATAAGCTTGATAAATCTTAGCACATATTAATTTGTCTTAACATTAATGATGAGACTTTAATCATACATCTAATTGTCGTAAAAAAATGACTCTTTAAATAGTTATTTCAGACTCATTTCATCAGCCTTAAGTAACTAAAAGTCGCTAAAAGTCTCTCTACCCGCTTTGCCCGGAATTACATTTTTTCCTTAAATGCATAAATAAATGTACTACTTTTCGACTGGTCAAAAATTACATACTTTCATTTTTTTTTCAAAATTCACTAATTTTTTTATATTGCGCCTAGTTACGCCATGTCACACCTCCGATCCTCGAGTGGGACTGATTGAAACTTGGGAGTGTTTGGGTAATCACGGTATACGTACACATTTACACTCGCGTTGTATGCGGCAGCATACGAACGCCTACCCGCTTTAAGCGACCTACTTACCCGCTTTAGGCCACTCTCCCCTATGTGTTCGGAATTGAAATAGAATTTGTGCTAAGTTGGCCTTTTTTGCGTTTTTGACGCCTGGCCTCGGATAATAATCGAAATGTGACACATTTCGACCAAAAGGAGGTGGGCGACTAGGGATGGGCCTTAAGGTTTCCAATTGAAAATTTTCTGGCTCATTTGTAGATATATAATTTGGAGGGATTCGATTTTAGCTTTTTCAATTTCAGAAGCTTTATTCTAATAGCAGAAATTATTTAATTATTTTGATCAAGTGAAGGACAAAAATGTACACATCAATAAAATGGCATCACATGAAAAAATCGTGTACGATATCTTGTATGAAATGGGTTTTTTTCAATAATTTTACACACCGATACAACACAGGTCTAATATTTTTGTCGTGTTTTACATGGCTGCAGTGTGTAAAGCTAACGGCGAAGGCATGACATATCTATGTGGCTGCACGTATGTACCTCATTATTTACCAGCCTTATCATGTTATGTCGCTGTATGTGGCCAGCTGAAAAATTCATTACATGAATACGTGAAAGAAAGAAACTGTTGAATGTAATGAAAAACTAAATACAATAACGCTTGGTTCTTGTTTTATCTGAATAGAACGTGCATACAACTTTTCGAACGTAAATATCTAATGGCATTGACTGATATAAATGAAATTCTATTTTATTACGAATGTTGTAATGGGTGAAGTATGTTACTTTCGTACGGCTATTACATAGTATATGGGTGTATACCGTATATGAGTAACAGAACTTCCGAGGTTTTAAATCAACAATCCTATGTATGAATAGCAAACTCGATTCCAAACTTTATTCCGCACAATTCAACAGATTTGATTCAAAAACTACGTACCTACGATTTTTTTCACTTCAGACGCAGAAGCTTCCCCGAAAAAATTTTCAAAGTTGCCTTTAAATAAGTAATCACAGCATTTTGCCATATGATTAATCACCTTATATCGTGTGAGTAATCAGGCGCAAGAGACTAAGAAAACCGAACAGCTCTTTTACGATAACGATTTAGACCTCTTCAAAATAAAAGTTGATATATAATATAAAATATATATGTCAAACGTACTTGTCTAAAGAGAATAAAATTTGTAGTACAGTTATACAGGTATGGTCGTAGATGAAATTTACACCAGTATAACAATAATTCACTCGATATAACCAGCAGTATTAATAACTTGGTAATTAAATCGGGGTAAAGGTATCACCCGAAGTATCAAGAGCTAAGACAGCTGTGCCCAGCATCCGTGGAAGGGTTTTAGTTGGTGGAAACCATGGAATATATTTCATTGGTCAGGACTGCTACTAGCAGTGCGCATATTAAAAGCGGAAACAGTAAACGGAAGCGGTTGCGGAAGCATAGCCGACCGGAACTAGCCCGTAACGAGAGCGCACCATACAGCTCTAGTGCTCAGCGTATATTCGCTAATTGTCGCGGTTACTTGCTCACGCTGATTACATTATTTAATCAATCAACGAAAACCCAATTATTCATTAAGAATAATGGGATAAGTTTTCTTCCGATCATTTTCATGATTTTCATTTCGAGAGGAACTCGACGGTCTTTATAGCTATATAGCAAAAATGAGATAGCAGCGAAAATGCAACTGATTGCTGCACTATGTACTTGTATATATATAATATATATGTATATAAAGCGTTTGGCATGCAAATATTCCAGCAATTTTCATTAGACTCAGTAAAAGGAAATGAAGCCAAAGCCTGCTATATCGTTTCGCAGCGTTTCTCGCCGTCTTGGTATGGGATTATCAGGTACGGGCAAAACGTAATAAGAGTAGGTGATTCAACTCCTTTGTATAAGGGCTGCGATTACGAGATTTCAGTCCGCTGGGTATAAGCTACGTGTCAAAATATCCGGAGAATCATTTAAAAGTTACCGCATATGTTATAGAATCTAGAATCATAAAAATTCTGACGTATTATTAGGTCAATCCGTGATTACGACGATCTTACGTTAGCCGGAATAATTATTGTCTATTGGTTTGGTTTTTTCTTATTTTATTTTATTTTTTTTATTTTCTTTGCTTAGACTCTTGGAATTACTTTTAGGCCATCATAAACTCAGAAAGTCGCCAAAATCGGACTTCAGGAAAATACTGTCTGAAACGGCATGTACATATGTATACCAACAACAATAAGTATGATCACGTTGCCCAAAATCGAAAAACGGATGAATCGAATGCGCAGACTGAGAGGTCAGAAAGAGATGAAAAAAAGTGGACTGCGCAAGAATTGAATCTGGTTAGTAAGTGTAGATGCGAGTGAGTGCAGTACGTTCGTGTAATCGAATGAACATCTGGGTCGTTTTTCTCTTAATCACTTTTTTTTTTTTTTTTTTTTCCCCAATCTGGTCCACACGATTTTTCCGGAACTAGTCTTAACCTCGGATCTGAGTATTGATAGGGCTTTTTCTCATCATATTTGACTATTGAACTATCGATGCAAAAGTTGATTAGAAATTTCAATGAATTTTGAAAAAATCAATTTTCTTTGGTAAATCGGATCGTTTCAATTCGTCGATGTATGGCTCGAAGAGTACATCCATGGACAGTACGTAGGGATTTTGTTTTTATGGTTCAGATGAACCGTTATTACTGTCAAAATCTCATGCCGTCAAAATGCAGAGTCTCTACGAATGATAAAAATTTAAGTTTCTATTATTTTTCAGTAACGTTTTGAGTACTCTTGAAAAAACTAGTACTACCTACATAGATATAAGATATCTGGAAAGCGTTTGTACTCTTGATGCTTATATTGGATGCCTTTACGAGATTGGGAGCAAACAATCTCAGCCGCTAGATTGGTAAAGCATATGAAGTTGAATCACCTCGCGTTACTTAGATCTTGGATTTGCGGGGGTTGGGAATAAAATGTACTTCGAACTGAACTCGACCTTACCTCCGGGAGCTAGTGACAGAGCTGTAAAGAGTCGCGGACCTCTGAGAGGCGCACGAAGCGCGGCATGTGTCCGGATTAATATCGGTATTTTATATCACTTCCAAAGAAGGGTCGAGGCGTTGGATAAGGTAGCAGTAGGGTGAAAAGGAGGAGAAGAGAAAAGGTTAGGGGATGGAATGGAATGGAGGAAAGAGAAAAAGGGGGTAACGAGGAAAGGTATAGGAGGGAGGGTTAGGCTGGGAGGAGGGCACTCAAACTCTCTGTCGTAAACCCACTCTGTGCGAGCGCACTTTGAGAAACTTCTCCCGGAGAAACCCGAAAACTTTTTCTACTTCGAAAGAGCAAGAGTGACAGTGAGCCTTGGGAACTTAAAAAAAAAATCTTAGCCCACGATCGAATTCAAGAAAGGCTTACTCTACGTTCTCTCCTGTGATCCTCTCCCTACTTCTTTTTCCTTTTTACTACCGTCCCTTCTTTAATAGATGGTAGCTATCTTTCCCAAGTAAATTCTTTAATTTCACCAAATCACAATAGTTCATGGTCCTTATCACTCATGCAATCAATAATTTAAAGAGCACATACGACTTGACTTTCGGAAAAAAAAAAAAAACACTTGATGAGTCACGGGATGGCCTGGAAGAAGGGATTGGTTTAGGGTACAAAAGTATTCGAAGCTTTATGTTGTAGCTAAATATTTTTTTTTTTCATCAATACCTCGATCCTTCCCCTTTAAAATGAGTCCAAAACGAACTCGATATCTTCATTTTTGACGAAGTTATAACTTCTTTAGTAAGAATGTTAATTTTTCACCCTGTGTTGATCCATGCGAAATAGAAATCCCGTTTGAACGAGAATTAAAATCGAGTTACAGGACTCCCCTTTTAGGAAAAGCTACTTCACATAAAAATCTGTCATTTAGAGTGCCAGCAACGTGAAAATAAAAATATAAAGGTTCTCTTCGACACAACACCCCCTCATGACAATTTCACACATAGTGTCATCCGCGATAATCTGGCAATAGAAAATGTGGTGTATGAAGTTTTTGAGGACTATAGGTTGAAGGCTCCGTGTCTCGAAAGGTTTATATCTATGTATGTGGCTATATCTGGTAGGTACTCAAATAAATGCAACGCGATTCAGACAAGCAGTTGAAGCGAACTCAGAAACTAGGAGAAATTTACTCACTCCGACACTATACTCAAAAGCAAACTTCGCTTAGTCTAGTTCAACTACCGGTAGTTTGTACGGACCAAAACATCCAGAATACGTAAACGAAAATATAATGAAGGTACGCCTCCTTCTGCTTATTATTCCGGTGACAAACATTTCATGTGAATGAATTTAACGCAGCAAGAGGGCCCAGTGCATAATAGAACCATCAATTTCAAAATTATGTTCACACTATCCACCAAGTCAGAGTATTCTAGGTTTTACCGCTGACGAGAAATATGTCAATTAATTTCTATACGTGTTGAGAATATTTTAGCAGATTTGGTACACAGAAAAAACGATTAAATTGGTCCAAAAAAAATTTGTTTCTCCCAAGAAAATTTTCTGCAACTCGCATTGAAAACCGAAATTTTCTTCAGTTAAGAAAAAAATTTGCTTGAGCCAACCAAGTTTCCTTGGTTCGAGAAAATTTTTACTTGGCTCGGGAGATTTTCGGTCTTCAAAATAATTTTCTTGGCTTAAGTACTAAACCTTTTTTTCTGTGTAGTATTGTGGTCGAATTTTAATGGCACGACTAGTTTTTGAAAGAATGAATGACCTGAGGTGAAATCTATGCAGAAAAGTCAAATATTCCTGCCAACGATTTCCGCGTTACGGTAGATCTTCAAGTAATCGCAAAAAAAAATAAAAAATCAATCGTTCTCCCGTATAGATAGATAGGAGTCTATGGAGTCTAGTGATGCAATTTCCATGCATGATGCAGAAAGCGGGTTTTCGCCTCAATATTTCAGATGCTGGTAATATAGTACCGAATGCAAATTTCCCGACAACAAATACCCGGAAATATGACGACCTAGTTGAACTAACTAAGCAAGTAGGACAATGAAATTAGGTTGATCTCGGTCCTGCCTGAACCAATTCGTCAGTTCTCGAAATCTTCACGATTGTTCAAAGTTATCAAACACCAACCATGCTTTTCGATAAGATCTGCAAAAGCTGCGGGAGAGTAGGGTGATATAAATACAGGATTAAAGAGGGCTGTGACGTATAAATTGGAGCTAACTTACTTGCTAAAACTCAGCCCACAACTGATTTGTTAAGCTTCCTCGTTATCGTACAAGGCATTTAGCCTGTAGAGATTTCCCTCCGATCTAATCCACTACGGTACATGATGGTAGGTATACTCTAAGACCTAAGACACATTTCGACCACCTAAGCTGCTTCATGAGGGAATTCGGTTAGCCCCCACTGTGCCGTTCTTCCTTCAGGGTTAGTTATTTTTCTCTTGCCTTTGGAGGAGACGACGATCTTGATCCGGTAGTTTTGGTTGAAAAAATATCCCCGTTACAGAAGGAAGGAAGCCATGAGACTTGAGAGAGCCACCCCACTTCCATCAAGGAGAATTCAAACGTAAATAGGTATCTGCTTCGAATCATTAGGCACGGGGTATCGCAGAGACACTTGGAACAGTGAAATTTGATTCAAATTACCAAGTCAACATAATTTGATCTTGCAGGTATTGGAACACTCTTGCATCGCGTTTTCGCAGGGCTCCGAATTTCTGACTGTTTGGGAAATAGAAATTCGCCTCCTCATTACTCCTGTACTCAAGCCACTTGAAATTTCTTTTCCTCATTAACAGTTCGAATGAAAAACGAACTACGTTAATTAAATCAACGAATCGTCTTTGGGCTCTTCTCGGCTCTTTGATGAAGAAATTTCAGCCACCCTGAGACAGACATGGCACGCGTTACGTCCAAACGAATCGGGTCAAGGAAAATGGGGAAAAGATCAAGGGGATCAACTAGCAATAATTGGTATCAAATGATTATTTTAGTATGAATAATATTGGCGACGTCTTCCCACTTCGTTATGTTTGCAATTCTAATTCTCGACTAAACTCTCAAAATTTCTCGAGTCAAACTACACTTTTTTAATTTTGAGTAGCTCGATTTCGACTCAAAATTTTCAATTTACACATTGCTTCCAGTTTTCAGACAGTAGTCGTGCTATCCGACAAAGTCACTGAATCATTTCAGAAATGGCTCGATGGAAAGACCTGAACTTCATGATACTTTGAATTCAATTTCGTTCAATTTGAATAGTTACTTCTACGAGAAAGAAATTGACATTAACATTTCCATTTTCGAATGTCAATCTCTATTCTCGGCGTGGTGAAAAACAACGCGAAAAACTGTTTCTTCCTTGTTTTTCATATGCTAGTATATTAGGGTACTCTTCCCACGGCCAACTTGAAAAGACCTACACGTGGCATTCCTAATAATGAAATGAGATTGTTGAAAGTTTGTTTTAATTTCATCAATTGGCATCTTGCGTGGTCTGAATTTGAAATGGGTTATATAAAAAGGGGCTAACTCGTGCCAGCAAAGTCAGCTATGTCACTTTTCGCATTATAGAAACTTGCGAGCACTTCTGGCTGTAATCTCATTGATTCGCAAATCACTTCTCCCTCTCGACGCCTTCGCTGCCTGCAGTCTTTCAGATCCTTCGATAGATATCAGGCGCTTTTTTTTTTCTCCGCGGATAATTGGAAACCGCGAATCTAGACGGGCCGGTAATTAGATCTACGGCCGGTGGAATCAACAGTCGTGATTTCGAATTCTATCTTCGAAATGCATTACCCTTTCTACGGGCTAAAGCTCCCATCCAGAACTACACAATGTCGTATTCGCTTCTTTGCTCTTTCGGACCATCCACCATTCCTGCTAAGCTACATTTACAAAGTGCTTTTGAAGCGGCATATTCCTGGATGCTGTGGGTTCAGCAAAGAACGACCGCGACCGAGTCAGACTCGGTGTTACGACGGTGGTGAAATAAAATTGGTGGGGGTGTAGAAATGGAAGGCAGGAGGGACGGCGATTCGGGAAACTTTTCAAATATACCTTCCACCATTATCCGAGCGAAATTACAGAGTAATCGTATACGGAATTGACTCTAACTTCAGTGAAATGGACGACACGGCGATCCCTGAACGACTGGTAAGACTTTAAAGTCTTCTTCGTAACCCAAAGACGAACGGGTCAAGGTCATTCGACCTTCCGTCACATTAGACCCCCGATCGAGATTTGGTCCACGTTATATTTTGGGTCGACTATTTCTTCCGGTCATAGCGTTTGCGTTTTCTTTCATTTTTCTTTCTGTTTTCTTTTTTTTTTTTTTTTTCTTCTCTCTTTCATTCCATTTTTTTTACTTCAACCAACACTCCGGGGAGTACAAAATTGTTTAAGTTTTATCAGGGAGTGTAGGGGAGACCGGGTATGGTTGTCACATTTTTTTTCTTTTGCATTTTTAATACCCATGTTTTCAGTTTAGCAGTGACATGTATGTATCAATGGATAGTGTATTTATTCTAGCTTAAAAAGAAATAAAGACTTTTTCTCTAACATTATCTATCGAGGATATATTACAATTTTTGTGAAAAAAGAAAAGTGTGACTTTTAACCCCGTGTCAGGGATGGTTGTCACATTGTCTGGGGTAGGTAGTCACATGGTAAATCAAGGGGGGAATATAAAAAGAAACGCTTAATAAAATAAAATAAATATTTTTGTGGAAAACAAAATGGTGTACGTAGCTAATTTTACCCAAGAAAAAAAAATTAAATTAAAAATTAAAAATTAAAAAAATTAAAATATAAAAAAAAAAAACGTTCATGTAGCAAAAACCCAAAAAGTCAATAAAAAAAGATAGCAGACGTGTATGGTGTTGGTCGTCACATGTGATTACCAGCCCCCGTCAACCTGAGACAACCTGCCCCAATACACATTTTAGAACATGACCTTCCAAAAAGAATTCAATTTAATGTATATTCAAAAAAAACATATAATGATATCATGAAACACACATTTAACGTTATAAATACACGAAAAGTTATATTAATATACAAAATTTAACTATACTTAGGAGACTCGACACAGATACATAAAAAATTACTTTCACTGTGTGAAAAAATCAAACGCACATATCTGCGTCACGGCATTTCGGAGCGGACTAAAATGAAGTAAGGAGGGTGATGTTGCTCTTGTGATCCTCCGATGCCGATAGATAAATTTATTCGTTCGTTCAGTTCTGTGTTATGACCGCTGTGACAACCAACCCGTGAGACAACCATACCCGGTCTCCCCTACTTGTATAAATGTCCAGCATGTAAAAATTAGACACATTACATACTGTGTAATGTGTCATTTTTACCGAACTCACTTCAATTTATGCTAGTGACTATACAGAATGAAAGACAGGAGGATTTTCAGCATCAAGATTAGTAGGTGACATTACGTGGAATGAAAGCCTAGAAGAGGATGTGTCGGTGTATAATTTACCTTAGTCGTCACTGTCCCAAAGAACGTATCTAATTTCACATTCTGAACATATATTAACCCCCTCAAAAGAGAACTTGATCTACATTGTGCACAAAAGAATGTCAAATTCTTGTACCTCCACACTTTGACTCGAATCTGGTCTGAAGATGAAATCTCACGAACGAACATCGAGGTAGATATCAAATACAAGGGTTGTTTTCAGTAAGTGAAGTTAAATCGTTATCGTTTGTAGAAAATAACGGAAGTATATCTCAAACATCGTTTTGTGAAAGTTGACATCAGGTTTTCATGACATATTTTGAAGTTTTTAGCTGCGTACCGGAAATCCGACATTATTTTATTCCTCGAAATATCATGCAAGTGTATAGCTCGTTGAGTAGAAATAACTCTGACAAGTAACATGATTATATTGATTTGTATACTGCAGATACATTGGATCGAAGGCAGATATGAACTACGCGGTACTTTTGGCATAGTTCGGTATTGAAGTCCATCATGTATATGTGCAGGTTTATTAATGTCCATAAGCAGTTTTTGGAAGGTGGAACTAAGTCTTTTTCACACTTCTAACTTATCTGCACATTTTGGCTGACGTTCAAACCAATTGCCAGATTTGAAAATGCTGCCAGACGTATGGCTCGCTTCCGGTTTCATCGAAATCCAATTTAAGCTCGATTTTAACAGTTCGCCGAATAACTTTGCCTCGCAATGCTGCCAAACTAATAAAATGTCTAGTCAATAATTCATTTCATGCTGTATAATATCAACCGTACATCTATAGCGTCTGGTTTTTATCATCTCGTCTGATGGTTATTACTTTTGTACTTGTTGCATTGTATTACTTAATCGAAGTCCTGTGCGTCCTCACGGTTGAATAGACTTGATACAAAAAAAGAAAAAAAAGTCTGAACATTTTTTTCCAAAAAAGAGCATTAAAATTTTCGAGATGTTTCAAATCGAAAATCGCTTGCGGTTAATGGACTCTAAGATTCGCCACCGAGGTGTGCATTTGGAGAGTTAACTGAAATGCATGAGAAAACCCATTTAGCAATAATGCTGAGGCACTGCTGAGTTTGCAAGATAACTATAGATACGTGACAGAAATGAGATCAGATAAAACCTCTTCTCGATCTTTACGAAATCTCGTTGAATGGAGAAAAAACAGTTTGAAATTTTACCAATCGGTTTGGTAATGGAGACATTCGGTTTTCGTTATTGACTGAACACGATTTAGTATGATTTGGTGGCGATCCCAATCGGACATCGATCTGGTGGCTAGAAGTTTCGATTTCGTTTAAAGCTCTTTTCTGTTTTTAAATCTAAATCGATTAACCTGAAGAGGTTACAATTTCAGTTGAAGTTTAGGAAAGCCAAATTATTCTTCCTGATCTGTATCTCGCAGTTGAGAAGTTTACAGTTTTAGTCACCAGCAAACTTTTTATCCAGTTCTCGTTTGTGCGGCACTGGGGAATCGGATTAGCTGTTCGTTTCAAAGTTATAACTGTTTTTTTCTTTTGTTTCTTTCCTTTTTTTTTTTTTTGTCTTCATATTCTGGAATGACGCGTCTACGCGATCGAAGAAATTCGTCACATGGAAGCGAATCGTTCAGCGTAGAAATTTGTTGGAAAAAATTTTATCTGACGTCCATTTTCAACACCATCCGACTTTTAAGCGTGGGGATAAATAATTTCATCAAATGTTCTTTTATCGAAAAAGTGATCATCCCAAGGTGCTCAAAATGCGAATCTAAACTCCTTCGCTCCTGGTAAGCAAGATTCATCCGACAACGTTCCATTAAAAAGTCGCTGGTCTAACCAAACTCGAGAAAAAGTTATAAAAGGCGGAGATGCTCTGAATAAAACGACGTTCAACTTCGTTTCTTTTTTCCTTTTCTTTTTTTTTTTCTGTTTCATTTTTTCCTCTCTCTTTCTCTCTCTCTCTCTAGTCTGTTTCCGTACCAGCAAGCAATTCCTACTAGCCAAATGGTAAAAAAAAAAAGAAATTCCACAATTTTTGCCAGATTTTTATTTCATTCCCTTCGTCGCCCTGTTTGAGAGGGAATTTTCAAATGATTCAAAAACATGCTTATCCACTATATTTCGTAATAAATTTTATTTCAAGGTTAATCATGGGCAACTGCCTAAGAATATATATCTGGATCAAGTTTTTCCGTAGATCATTGCCATTTTTTTTTTTTTTTTCTAAAAAAAAAAAAGTGAAATTCAAGTTTTCGTTATTTTTTTTCTCAGCAATGTGTACGGTAAATGTATTTGAAACTTTGAGGATTCATTTAGGACTAATTAATGAATGTATCCTTTAAATTTCACAGCTGTACATCATTGCGTTCCTGTTTTCGTAAAATAACTGAGGACCCACCTTAACCAGAAACAAAGATCAAAAAATGTTCGTGATGCAAATCGTCAGTGAATACCGTAAAATATACCCTGATTAAGAAAAAAAGAGACACTTCAGCGAAAATTTTATCTTTACGTATCGTGGATTTTATTTTGAACTTAAGATAAAAACAGGGAGACGAAGGGAATAAAATAAGAATCTGAAAAAATTGGGCAATTTGTTTTTTTTTTTTTTTTTTTTTCATCTACCATTTGGAGCTGATTTGAGGGGATCCGTCATGAATTTACTTTTTTTTTTACCCCATATAAGGACCACCGTTATAATCTCACTGCATCTTTTATACACGCCATTACTACACCATATACAAATTTATATATATATGGGGAATTCCACGCCAACTTGACCAATGAATTTCCCTCACCATTTTCGATTTGCTTCAAAAAAAAATCTACAATTGGCCAAGTACTAAAACGGTCTATTGATTTTTTTCAGATTTTTTGATCGACCCGTTTTTTTTTTTTTTACGAATTTTCAAACTGCCAAGTATTTCGACACTTTTTGAAAATCCCAAAAAATTCTCAAAAATCTCATTTTCCACTACGAACATAACGCTACTAAGTCCATGATGGCGCAAATTTTTCTTCTATTTTTTTTCAACGTTTTCAATATAAACATGACTAATCCGACCAATGATTTTCCCTCATCATTTTCGATCTGCTTCAAAATGTTTTCTACAATTGTCCCAACTCCAAAACAGTGTCCTGAATTTTTTCCAATTTTTGGATGGACCCGTTATTTTTTTGTGAATTTTCCAACTACCGAATATTTTCACCTTTTTTAAAAATCTCAAAAAATTCTCAAAAATCATATGATTCACTACAAACATTACGCCACTAATTCCATAATGCTGCGATTTTTTTCTTGTTTTTTAACATTTTCAACTTTTTTATCGCACCATTGTGGAATTAGTGGCGTAATGTTTGTAGTGAATCATATGATTTTTGAGAATTTTTTGAGATTTTTAAAAAAGGTGAAAATATTCGGTAGTTGGAAAATTCATAAAAAAATAACGGGTCGATCCAAAAATTGGAAAAAATTCAGGACACTGTTTTGGAGTTGGGACAATTTGTAGAAAACATTTTGAAGCAGATCGAAAATGATGAGGGAAAATCATTGGTCGGATTAGTCATGTTTATATTGAAAACGTTGAAAAAAAAATAGAAGAAAAATTTGCGCCATCATGGACTTAGTAGCGTAATGTTCGTAGTGGAAAATGAGATTTGTGAGGATTTTTTGGGATTTTTAAAAAGTGTCGAAATACTTGGCAGTTTGAAAATGCGTTAAAAAAAAAAACGGGTCGATCAAAAAATCTGAAAAAAATCAGGAGACCGTTTTAGTACTTGGCCAATTGTAGATTTTTTTTTGAAGCAAATCGAAAATGGTGAGGGAAATTCATTGGTCAAGTTGGCGTGGAATTCCCCATATATATATATATATTACATAAAACGCACGCGTCTCATTTGTTTTGATTTTTTTCCCTCGAATTCGCATCGTGTGGTTTGGTGACATTTTTACTGATTTCACCCCATTAGTTTGACGCTATAGGTACTGTCGGTTCGTATACCTGCAGGTTGACTGTTCGATCAATCACCTACCTATACAGACACGCAATATGGTCTCTTTTATTTATTCATTTTTTTTCTGGCAGCCAAAAATTCCACATTTTTTTTAAATTCATTTTCTAGCCAACATAAGTAAGTCGAATAGAACTCGAATCCGATATAATTCTGGCGGATAGTCATATTCATGGAACTAGATTCCTCCCTTTTTTTCTTTTTTCCTAATTTTTCATTCTTAATTTATCAACCTGGATATTTCTGTTCGAATACTTAATTGCCAGTAAAATCATTAACGATTGTAACCGGTTTTTTATTTTTTGTTTCTTCCCACCTTTTACCGGGGTAAAGTACCTATCTAGGTACGTGAAATGACTAGAGGGTGGTTTCGGCCACAGAGATTGTTTGCTGGGTCGGTAGGTACCCACTTTGGCGAATTGAATAGCTTATATATGCCTTATATAACATCTCGGAGAGACGGTATAATATGAAGTTTTTTTTTTTTTTTTTTTTCTTCTTCTTTTTTCTGTATACTTTTCTGTGATAATAAACTTTCACAATAACCTGCGTTTCCCTCACCGCACAAATTGTGATTACCTAAATTATTATGGGCGATGAAAAATTGGTGCGTCTATGAAAAATTATCTAACATTGAGACCCGAATTTTTTAACCTTCTGCCTGCACGCCGTAGTATCTTGAGAAAAATTGCCAATTTCAAGTCTTGACAATCCGACAATATCTCTGTAGCTAAGGTTAAGGGTAAAAGCTTGAAATTGACTGCTTATCCCGCTTTATCTCGTCGTCTCTCACTCAAAGACGCGTCTGCCAGTGAAATAAATCACTGGCTCAATTGTCAAGCGGTAATTCAAACCGATTGGCGATGGGTAAAATAAAATTACGCATCTTTCGTCTCATGGATTCCATGCTATATTATATAATATACATAATACAGCAGCAGCCTTCCCCAAGGCAGACGCTCCAGTCGACAAGAATTTGTTAATCATTAATAATTGCCTGCTACTTCTGCTGCTGCTGCATTGAGTAAATTTTCAACATTGCATACCGACAATATTTTATCTCAGAGATAATTCAACAGTTGGACGCAATAAAGGGCACCCTAAGCCTATAACGTGTCCTTATTACCTCGAAACAGGTATCCATAAAATGTATAAGTGAACGAATGACGCGCCTTCCTCAATTATATCTCGAAACGTGATCATAATATATATGTCATTGTACTATTGCACAATGCCATCCAACTCCGAAATGATGAAAATTGAATGCGTCCTGCATGCAGCTGCAGTGAAGGACGAAAATGTTGAATTCAATGCAGAATTTGTAAAAGTTATCAAGCGTAGCATTACTTGAAATTTTTCTTCAACTCGTTTTCCTGACAGACTGCACATGGTATATGGGGTATAGTACTTTGCCCACATTATGTCAGAGTCTCGCCTAAGCTCAGGTTGTAGTATATATGAGTATATATTACTATAGAGAGCGCTCGAGTTCACGCTATTATATTTCCTCGTATGGATCCAAAGGGCGCCGACCGCCCGCCGTATTCTCAACAATAAGCCGACCATTTTTTACTCGTAAGCCTTGAGCTTGGTAAATAATTGACCGTTCCAGAGGTGTTTTTTTCACCGTATCTCTTGGGGCACCCTAGACAATATTTCAGCTGTCGGCATGGTCGCCCGGATCTGCGGCTGGTGCTACTTGCGCTACATTTTTAAGTCTGGCAAAAGAGTCTTCGCCCAATGCCTGCCAGGATCGTGGCTGCTGCTGTGAACGAACGACGCGTAAGGCTGCGGATTTTCGTAGAAGAAAACTCCCGCGGATTATATGAATATATATATATCAGAAAAAGATACTGCGAATATTTCCTGCGAGACAAAAATCATTCGAGACCGATATATATACAACATATATATAGGTAGATATATATATTATATACAATACGTATCTGGGTGGTCCTTAATTCACGGTCATATTCGAATTTCAACTATTGTATGGGCCATAATATCTCCAAATATATTAAAAAAAAAAACAGTAGTCAAAACCCCAGTTTCCTATTTCAATTCTAAATACTGCCTTAAAGCCTTCAAACTTTCCCATTTAGGGCGGGGGGGTCCATCGACCAAAGTAGCTACCAGAAGTATAGATCGCAGATGGCTGTCAATTTTTTTCTGAATGCTGTTTAGTGTTTCGAAAAACATGCCCAAAGCTCATGGCGAGCAAAAAAGGTATTTGACCCTGGCCGATTTTGTATATATACGACCCAAAACAAGATATCAAAAATCTGAAGCGACTGATTGTTCGGAATAGTAAACGGTGTCTGTACACCAAATTTCAGCCAAAAATATTGAAAATTGTAGGTGGAGATGCGCTTTGAAAAATCCAAAGTTTCGATTTTGAAAGATTTTTCAATGCCCCTCTTTTTTTTCGTAACGTGTAGCCAATTTCGTGTAAAAAAGGTCTTGTACTCTTTGTAGCTATCATGGATAGTTTAGGAGATATGAATTTTCAAAAATCAATGACCACCTTCTTAATTAATAACACACGATTTTTGGTACTTCGGGTGTATTTTTGACTTCCTATCGCATTATCGCTTCTCTGAATCTGAAACTCCGTACGCTTCTTATACCTATAGTAGTAGGTATCCGTGAAAAATGTATAGATTTGCTAGCGACATAATTCTATTTATCACAATTTGGAGATGAGAAATTTTTTTTTGTGCGTTGTAACTTCGAAAATTATATAGTTGAAAATCTGTCGAATTTTTATGCAATACCTACTACTACAAGTAAGGAGTGTACCAAGTTTGAGAATTTTCGGAGCTATACTACAATAGGAAGAAAAAAAATTAACCGCGAAATGTCAGAAATTGTGTTTTATCAAAATGGGGAAAATTCAAATGCATTGGGGCGGTACTTAGAATTGAGATAGAAATTTGGGGTCTTGGCTACATTTTTTTATTTTTGTATATATTTCGAGACGTCAGACGTCATTATACAAAAAAAAATAGAGCTCGCTGTCTTACGAAAGCGAGGAACCCACCTCATCATCGTTGCAGCAGGGGGCAACTAGCAACTTGCCCCTAGGTGCTCTACAATTACCTTTTGCACGTTCCGGAGTTCGTTATTTCAGGTGTCTAGTAGCACCTTGACGAACCGGAAAGCGCTGTGCCAATTTAGAGCAAAGACGACTGACGATTGTAGGTTTATATCCATGTAATTAGGATTTAGGTATATAAAGACAAGGGTGTGTGAAAAAAAAAGGAATTTTTTATTTTTTTTGTTTTATTCTTTTTCACACCACCACTACTCTAATAAGCGCTAGTTTCTGCTGCAAAAAGCTGCAAAAATGTGAATAAATATAAATAAATGGGCTATATGCGCCACTTTCTATAGACTGCCCTTACGGAAAAAACCCTTCAAGTTTGAGGGTGAACCTTCAATTTTCAAGGATTCACCCTCAATTCTGGGGGTGAAACCCTGAAATTTCAGGGTTCAACCTCCAATATTCAGGGTTATACCTTCAATTCCTATGGATGAACCATCAATTGAAGGGTCAACCGTAAAAAGTTGGTGGATCAACCCTGAAAATTGAGGGAAAACCCCCAAGAATTGTGGAATATCCCTCAAACATTGAGAGACAACCTCCAACAATTGAAAGATAACCCTGAATAGTTGGAGGTCAATACTGAAAATTGAGGGAAAACCCCCAAGAATTGAGGAATATCCCTCAAACATTGAGCAACAACCTCCAACAATTGAGGGATAACCCTGAAACGTTCTGGGACAACCCTGAAAATTGAGGGATGACCCTGAATAGTTAGGGGTCAACCCTGATGAGTGGCGGGTCACTTCAAAACTCACTTCAAAAAGGCACCTCAAAAACCCTGAAGTTGAAGGAACCCCCATTTGACGGTTGTTCCTCAAGTTGAAGGTGCCCCTCAATTCAGGGTTAACCCCCAAGTTGGGGGTACGAAATCACCCTGAAAGTTGAGGGCTCAGTTGAGGGTGATATTTTGAGGGGTTTTTTCCGTAAGGGTGCTGCAGTAAAAGTTTGACAAATCTGCGTTCATATATTTGCTTGACAATATAAAACGTGTCAAAGTTAGTATTTTGCATTTAGTGCATCGTCGAAATTCAGAATAACTGCATTATCAAAATTAATTCAAGATCGGACTCAGTCTTGGAAGAATCAGCCAAGAGATATTAATCATTGACGATCATGAAATCGAAAAAATTCACTTGGGAACATTGAGGAGCTTTTCAGACGCTATTGATTCCAAGTGAAAACATACTGTGAGGTCACATTAATTGAATTCATCTTTATTCTATCTAATTATCCATATTCTATCAATCGAGTTGTTAAATACATGTAAGTTTCGTTCCTGATAAATCATACTGTTCAAAATTAATGAATATCGACTCTGACTTGTGAGTTTCGATAATTTTGTTTAGCGTCAATTATTATAAATCGCTTCGTCATATGCAAACATTATGTTTAGCTTTACAGACACTTAGTAATTATTTTATTATTCGTGGAGAACCGATTTGAAACTTAGTCTGTCTAAAACATTTGGTAATTTCAGTTCAGCCTTAGATATACTTGATCTTGAATAATTTCTACTAATCATCATTAATTTACATACCTATAGCCTTTGAAGAACATTTAACGCATAACTATATACCTAACGACATAAATAAACGGATATTAAACGGTAATTCGAAGCATCTTGAAAATTAATTAAAACCACTCTGAATCGATTAGCTTCGGTGTATGTATAATCAAGTCTATATGTAACGAAAATAAATTTGGCATCTACCTATACGAAATACTGTAAGTTCCTTTAAAATTAGATTCTTCAATGTCCTCATCAATCACTCGTCGCAAAATGGCGATCGTCTATTTACAGTTCATTAACACGTTACAATTAATCAATAATAAAATTCGGTCTTGTCTCTAAAGGATGATTTATTGTTACCTTCTAACTGCTAGCTGCGATGATGGTTCAGCTCCAAACAAAATCGATTTCTCGATTGGCACGTTCACGTGTTCGGGCAAGTCACTTTACTTTGTAATCTTACGACCTTGGTGCTCGATATATATACCGCCGTAATACATGAAGGAATTCATTATTAAGGAAGCTATAAGCGGTTTTTGTACCCTGGAGCGTACATGGATCCACCATCGGCACGTTCCACCTCTCTCTCCGTACCCTGAACCCAGCCATTAAATATTTAGGAAGCCTTTTGCGCTCATGAAACACACTGTGTTCAACGAACTAGACTCCGTACTGTAATCCGCTGCAATTATTCAGTACCTTGTACCCACGTCTTGGGCATTCTTGAAACGGAAACTGAGCCCTGCAGCAGATGATTTAGAGAGAACTCATCTCACCTTGAGAATCTCCTAATCCCGTGATACTATGGACGTGGATTTCTCCCCCAATCCTCGGATGGCTGATAATCTTTCACAATAAGTCCATATCAAGCTTTCTTTATGGGGGTAAATGTGTATGTCAAAAATAGACACGTCTTTTAAGATTGTGGCGACGAAGGTGAATAATGCACACACTGAGAAAAAAAAAAATGGTTGGATATACCAAACCTATTTGGTTGATATATTTAGTTGCATTGAATGAGTTTCAGTCGATTCAACTGAATATTTATTCAATTTAAAGCTGTACTATTTGAAATGATCATATTTTGATTGTTCCAACCAAAACGGCGTTTCGCCGCCCGTGACCTCCGAGTTTAGTTCAGACAATCAGTTTTTATTCAAATCAACCACATTTTTTTCTCAGTGCAGCTATCCTAGCTTAGGCCTTTATTCGACGTGATCTTACCGACAAATCTTGATGTCGAAAACCCTCACATTGAAGTGAACTCTGTGAAAATAACATAGGTTACCTGTTGACTTGATTTCGGGGTAGATTTCAGCCCGAACTGGTCCCGGCTCCGTCAGCTTACTGTGTAGTATTTTAATTCTAGCATAGATTAGGATTGTCGTGAAATATTCAATTTTTTATACATTTTCAGGTGTTTGGAGTTCGTATACCGAATAATTTCACAGTTTGAATTTTCCACCTGAAATTTGTATAATTTAAAAATCCTGAAAACATAATTATAAGTCAAGTATCTGAATGGTGCGAGTACCTTGTAGTACTTTCTTTATCAAAGGGATGATCGTCTGCAGAAGAACTGGTTTATACTTTATCTTTTGTTTTATAATTTTTCAAGTAATCACTTAATTCTCGTAAGTGTTTGAATATTAAATACTGCTTACCGATTCGAGATGGTTATGAAAGGTACGCGGGAATTGCTCGCTCTAAGCCACATCCATTATGCAACCGGGCGCCCGGCGCGAACCTCGAGTAACGAAGCACCAGCCTTCTACCTCTACCCCTGTTCCAGTAGACTTGAAATGGTAACTGAAATTCGGAAGGAAAATTCTTTGACGTTAGTCCGACGCATTAGGAATTATAATGAACAATTTCAAAGCAATACCGTTCTTTATCGAATGAAATTTCGAAAAATACCCCACTCCTACCTCATCACAATCTTGGAAAGAGGATCAATTCTTCTATAGGTTGGAAAAATATTGTGATTATTATACATTTGATGTACATGTTTTTTGCCATTGGTGATTAAAAGTGTATCTCTGAACTTGTTGGACTGAAAATTCACTATTTGTATAGTGATACTGTTACTATTCATTTAACTTTAAAAAAATAATGACATTTCACTATTTTTTTTCACACTATTGTGTAACGTTGCACGATTTCGATTCCGTAAAATTTATAGAATTACATATGGCGGAATATAAATGCGAATCTGAAAATAACTCCCAATTCTCAGTCTGCCGTCATATTTGCCTATCTATCATATAAATTTATACATCCCATGTCATAAAAATTTGAACAAAATTAGTTTGAAAAAAGAATGACGTATACGTATACCGAACCACATTGTTTACTTAAACGTGTATTATACACGTGTGGACTGTGATATCGCTTACTCGTAGCTAAATACCATGGTTTACCGGGCATCAGGTGCCCCCAGGGGCCTTGAAGCTGGAATCGACGATACCTGCATGTTTATCAGAATACAACAAAGTATTTGTACGTGGAAAACATTGACCAGCGTAACCAGGCTCTTGATGTGTGTACGTATGTATACATACGTATATATCGGCAATACATGTCACGTGCTAACAATCTAATGTAAATTCTGAACTACACACAGCCATATCAAAGCTATGCTAGTACCTACCTACACTTCGTTTTACCATACTACTAAACTAAATTGATGCTCTCCACACACAGGTCAAATACATCGAACGCTTTTGCAGCGTGTCTAATGACCACAAATTTCACGTACAAGTACTAATAAAATTGGCAGTACACCATCGAATGGTACTCGCATTCAAATTTACCTCCTGCAGGAACGAAAATTTCATGAATTTAAACCGCATGACACACATTATGGCTGTGCGATAACAGAACCATTTTGGACACGTATGCAGTTTCAAAAAA
This sequence comes from Tenthredo mesomela, assembly GCA_943736025.1. NCBI lineage: Eukaryota > Metazoa > Arthropoda > Insecta > Hymenoptera > Tenthredinidae > Tenthredo > Tenthredo mesomela. The sequence goes on from OX031013.1 coordinate 40,699,831, forward strand.
TTTCCATGAATTGAGTATCAACTATGAATCTCCTTTTTTTTTTTTTTTTTCTTTATTACTTTTTTTTTTTCGTTTCAGATTCTACAGAGTTTTTAATATTTTTGTTCGTTTACAAAACTGCAAAAATCTCGTTGAACAATTCACGCAGAATACACATATGCAGTGTACCTATAATAGGTATACAGGGTGAGTTTTTTCAAGTGTTACAAGCCAATATCTCGAGAACTGTTCGAGGTATTGAGAAAAATAATTTTCGGGGGCTTTATCTGGGCAATGTGAAATTTCAATGGATTAAAGAACCTCGGGAATATCGAGGTAATCGTAATTTTGTTAAAATGTTATTCGCTTGTAAGACTTGAACAAAAAATTCACCCTGTACGTATATTTGCCTCGCCTTATTCGCTTGTCTACCCAGTTTTTTTCATATTTTCAAATAAAAATTTATGAACCGCGTTTCTTGCCCTCGGCTCTCGGATGGACGTCAGCCTCAAAGCTTTTCCTAAGCTCGCTAAGCTTCAGCGCCAAATAACACGCATCCAAAAGCAACTTTCACTTGCCCTCGCGTAAGAAAAAAAAAAGGGAAAGAAAATTAGAAAGAAATGAAAAACGTTAAAAAATAAACCGCTAAATAAAAATAAATAACATTATTGTCTTCGCCATTCTAATTTGGAACAAAAATCAGCGGAACTATAAACTCGGGGAATTATTAATTACTTTCGCATCCGGTTGTCAACGACGAAACTATAACGATGAACGTAAGGTTTTATATTGGTCAGCAGGTGTTCTATCAGTCGATAAATATTAATTTGAAGTTGGTTGCCGGCAACTGCAGCAACCGACTCTGAGAAATGACTGTTAGACCAAAGTTTCTGTTTGCGAAAATCGAAATTTACTGAGCACACCGCGACCTAGTGCCTAGTGGGGTTCAGTCTTCAGAGTTCGGGGTTCACGGTTCACCGATTTTAATCTTGGAACGAATCATTATTCTCAATCGAGTTCTTCTCTCTTAGGACCTCGCTTCCTTCATCTCTCTCACTCTTCTGCAAATCTGTATCCCAATCCTTGACTCGACTCGCGGCCAACTCCCACATTTTTCTATCTTATTTTTTTATTTGCCGAGAGATTGCGACGAATAGCTATATACTATATAGACGTACGACGTACGAGTGGACTCGGCTTATATTTCACAATAACCAGTACCTCGCCCACAATACCTGCTGAACGATTTTCACATTTCACTAATGTTTTTCATTCAGTGTGAAGTACGAGTGAACCGACGTGACCCAACGTGACCCCACTGACGCACGACCAAGCTATACGAATTGACGCGTTGGTGTGAGCGATATGAAATAGGTTTCAGACTAGGTAATCCCTCACCGAAAAAAGGTAGTGAAAAGTACTGCTATAGTACAGCATAGATTTCGCGAGTACTGGGCAATATTGTAAGTACAGGGCAGTACTGTAAGTACGGTACAGTATACTACTTGCAGTTCTCGTAGTACTTATAGTTAGTATCACTACTAGTACTAGTACTGAGTACACGCGGTGCAAGTACTGAGCAACCGCAGTACTACCACTAAGTACACACAGTACTAATACTGAGTTCACGCAGTACTGCAGATTGTGTGCTAAGTATTCGGATCCTGTGTACAAAGTATTGCAAATTGGGTACTAAGTACTCGGATCCTGTGTACTAAGTACTGAAATCCAGTAATTTTTTTTTGGTAAGGGATGATTCCAGAACATCTTATCAATGCTGTTCAGAGTTAAAGGGCTGCGAGTGTAATTCTGCATTTAGACGGAATACACAACTTAGTAGGTACGGAACTTCCGCAGCAAATGGTTCATGTGAACCATAAAAACAAAATGTATAATCGTTGCCTGTGGATGTGCTTTTCGAACCATCCATCGATAAATTTGAACGACTTGATTTACCAAAAAAAAAAAAGAGTTTTTCAAAATTCATCAAAATTCCGAATTAACTCGTGCGTGAATGGTTCGATGTCATACAAGATACACGACGAGAAAAAGCCCTGTAAATTCTGAGATCCTAGATCAAGTGTTTCAGGAAAAATCGTGTAGACAAGGTAAAAAGAAATATTTTCGATAAAATCGGCTTAGATTATGCATCCGATTTTACGAACATGTTGCACTCACTTGCATATAGTATACTGCACTTACCCATCTCTCACTGACTTCTCAGAGTATCTTCGATTCGTCCTTTTTTCAATTTTGGGCAACTTGATCATACTTACCTATTGCTAGTCTACATACACGCAGTTTCAAATAATATTCTTCTGAAACCCTATAATGACGCATTTCCGAGCTCATTATGGCTGAAAATAACCGAAAAAGATGAAAGAAAAATAATGCAACGAAAAATGGATAAATATTGAATTCTCAGCCAACATATAATAAATGGCCCTGTTATAGGCCAGTAAAAATAGACGTTTCTTTTGGTCAACTTTGCACTAAATTTTAGGTGTTGTTTTATTTCTTTGTAAGGTTTAGTATCACTTACTAAGTATAAAATCACAAAATGCTGACAGATTCCGGTGGAGCTTCAGACGCCATCTTGAAAAAACGTTGCTGGCTGATATCTCGGAAACTATGCACTTGAGGCCAAAAGTCATATGGACCATTATTGTATAAAATAAAATTTCGCGTCTTTTGTTTTCCACAAACTTTTTTGTAAAACTTACCGTTTGCGATTTATGGCTCATTTAATGAACAGGTTTTTCTATTTCGGCCGATAACTCTTCTAATGTTGGATTAATTAATAAAACCTGTTCATTAAATGAGCCATAAATCGTAAACGGTAAGTTTTACAAAAAAGTTTATGAAAAACAAAAAACGCGAAAGTTTATTTTCTACAATAATGGTCTGTATAACTTTTGCCCTAAAGTGCATAGTTTCCGAGATATCGGCTAAAAACGTTTTTTCAAGATGGCGCCTGAAGCTCCACCGGAATCTGTCAGCATTTTGTGATTTTATACTCAGTAAGTGATACTAAACCTCATGAAAAAATAAAATAATACCTAAAATTTAGTGCAAAGTTAAATTCTATTTTTACTGGCCTATTATGTAATTGATGAAATAGGACTATCGTCTGTTTCCTGATAAGCTCGCGCAACAGTTGAGTGTATTATGTCGTTATATTTCTGCCGGGTACTTCACTCGAGCAGCGAAAAGAGGAAACTGAAGATAATTTTGTGCCTTTCAAAGAAGTTACTTGCAAAAACTCCAGTATTTTCTCATAGCCGTTCCAAGTTACTACCATTTCTGACGTTTTAGGGAGGTCGTTACGCGACGGTACTTTTAAAGCACGTATGCCCGGATTCCCTGCTTACTTCTCCTCGCCGTTTCTTGGTTTTAACGTCAAAGGTATGAATATTTCAGTGATCTTTTTTGAGGAAACCGTTTTTTTCCGCACTTCTTTATCTCAGGGTGAACATTTTCCATTTTATACTGGTATTCCGTTTATTTTTATTTTTATTTTTTTTTTTTTTTTTTTTTCTCACAACTTAACAAGCCCAAGTATTTATATTTCTTTCCATCCGGTATTAAGAAGGAATTACAAGGATATACCGTGGCAATATCTGGATGCAGAACGACAGGGATACCAACCCAAAACTCGTTAGCAACAGTTTAGTAACTCACTACAAGATGTTTCTAATAAAATGACTAGAAATCACTAGATTTTTAGTGGCCATCACTAGATTTTTAGTGATATTACTAGGAAAATCTAGTAAGTTACTAAACTGCTGCTAACGAGTTTTGGGTTGGTATCCCTGGCGTTCCGCATACAGACAATGTCACGGTATAGGTAGGTATAATGATCGACAGTAGTTAGAAATCTAGATATTGATAATCGATTATCCCTCACCGGTTATTTCGCGAGAAAAAACATCACAGCTTTCTTTACGACAGACCCTGCGATATACAGGATCGCGTGAAGCTTAGAAATATAACCACATAAACAAAAGTAAACGACGCTTTCCTTAAAGAAAACAAAAATAGAGAGAAAATCGAACTACCGGTTGTTCGTGACCCATATCTAGGTAGATATATATAGGTTTGTTTCTACCCTATAGATTCACTGGCTATTTTCATATATCGCGATACAGAGGTATATAAATGGGACATATCTCGTGTGTCATACATATGTAGGGGATAGTGGGGCACGACGGACCCATTGCGCACAACGGACATCCCTGAAAAAATTCAGATCATTTTATAAAAATCGATCAATTTTTGAAATTTCAAATCTATTCAGTAAGAACACGTTTTACATAATAATTTATCATATAAATATATGTATACCGTGACTTTCTGTGGATGCGGCCCAGCAGGGATACCAACCCAAAACTCGTTGACAGCAGTTGAGTAACTCACCAGATCTTCCTAGTAAAATCACTAAAAATCTAGTGATTTCTAGTAAATTTACTGGAAACCTATAGTGAGTTACTAAACTGCTGCCAACGAGTTGTGGGTTGGTATCCCTGCTGGGCCGCATCCACAGAAAGTCACGGTACATAGGTTTGTATTATACACTCATCCGCGTTACCGAACTGTGAACGTATACCTATATAGGCACGACACGGTTTTTTTTCTGAAAACGAACGTTTCAAAGTAATTGTCGTGCGGCTACAAAAAGGAAAAAAAAAAAAAAAAATAGAAACGGGGGAAAAAAAGGGCTTGCAAAAGAAGGTGTCGACGCTTTACTTTTGCTTTCGAAGTAGCTGCAGAAATCCAGTGCAAAATATTCTCACTTTTTACGAAGAATAGATGCAGCGGCAGCAATCGGCATCGACTATTTTGGGGCTATGCCTTGTTTCACTGCTAGACGGAGAATATAATGAAAATTTCTCTGAACGTTCATTCGTACGATTTGAGTAAAACTGTAAAAATTATTTCGGATTTTATCGATTTCGTTGAAAAGTGGTTGTCACATTGAAACTGTTTAGAATTTGGAGGAAATATTCTAAAACAATGTGATTTCGGAATAAACCGATAACATAAAGATAAGGTCGATCTTTTATTGTTGTAAGCGAGAAACACACTTCTTTTTTAACGCTTAGGCGAAAATCAAACTTTCGAAGCAAGTGTTGCAAAAATAGATTTTTCGTATCAATTATTAGAACTCGTTGACACGAAGCTCGGATGTTCGTATTAATCTTTGATAATAATTTGATCCGCTTAATTTCTTGAAAACTAATTTTGAGACCAGTAAACAATCAAGGTGTTAATAACTATACCATCTAACAAACGTGCCTGCATATTATATCGCAGCTTAATTTAGTTTGTAACAACTACCTACGTAGTGCATTAAAATTTAGAGCGCAATTTATGCTGTAATACGTGAAACACATTGTACCAACACCTATGGTGGCATATCAGGTTAAGGGAAAACTGAAATTAGAGACATATCCTCCGGCGTCGACGCGGGTAAATGTAACAAACTTCAGTAATAGCAATCTACGACTCTACCTAACCGTCTCCTCTACCTCTAAAGATAAATTTCCTGTATTGCCTCGAAGAAGATTGTTTGTGGATGGATTCCAGTTCGATCAAATTTCGCGTACGTGCCAAGGGTGTGCGAGGGGAGTGACTGGTTTCGTATTTGGAAAGCCAAGAGTGTCAAACACCACCTACGGCATCAATCAAAACCTTCTCTCGGAAGTTTACTGTAAATACAGGGGCCGCATGTACATATGTATATACAATATATATATGTATACATATATATGGGGCATTCCACGTCACATTTGCCCCTTTTGTACCTCATTTGGATAATTTTTTAGTATGATGTTGCAACCGACCCAAAAGGGTCTCTGAATTATTTTCAGATCTTTTAAGTCACCGGCGAAATTTAAAAAAAATTGAAAAGCCAATTCCGAAAACGCCATTTATAAAAATCTGAAAAAATTCACCCCGATTTCATGATTTGAAATATGATTTGTAAGCATGACACGATAATGGGATCTCAATATTTACTATTTTTTTCGCAAGGGTTTAGGTTTTTCATGTCGGAATTAGAGTTTTTATCTTTTTAATCGGTCATAAATTTCTCGAAAATATTAATGGATTTTAATTTCTCTAAAATTTATAGAAGTTAAAAATTTACCGGACAAATTGTAACATCTCATATTTTTTTTTATTGAAATTTGTATACCATCATAAATGACTAAAGATTTTTGTAGTTTTTCATGGAAAATTTAATGATTTTGTCGATTAAACGAAAAAGGATTGAAATTCTTGATGAAGGACGATGAAAAATTCCAACTTTTTTTATAAATCGTAGAATTATTTTCACCAAGCAATGCCAAAACTGTTAATTAGTACTTTAATACGATCATGTGTCATGTGTGCATTATACGATCGATTTGAATTCAACGACAAAGCCAAGCCAACATTTATGGAGTACCGATTTCAAAATTTCTATGATACATTGTGAATATTTTTCATTCCGACTTCTTAGAGGCTTTGCTGGGTTCAGAAATATCAGCCTAATTGAAGAATTTTGTCCGAATGTCGATTTCATAATAATTATCGAAAAAAAATTATCAAACCAGGGGATTCAAGGCGTGATATATATACGTCATGTGTTAATTTTGAACTCTATTCCCCGTATACCCGTGTACTTAGTCCAACTCCTCGTCGTACTTTGAAGATGAGCAAACGAAAGCACAGAATTATAATAGCCTCGAGAAGGTAGAAAGTGGGTATAATAAGAGATAGTAAATTAAAGTCAATTCTTGCTGAGTTCTCTGTGGAAATTGAGAAAATTAGGAGGATCGTCTCGATCGAAATGTTCTCACGCGAATCGAGTAGAGTCAGATAATGGAGGATCGTCCCAGGATTATTAATCAAGATTATATCTCTCTCTCTCTCTGCTCAACATCTCCTTAAATATACGTTTAGCTAAGAATAAAAGAAGCGTCTCGGATAATTTCTTTTCGTAATAATGTATAGAAAGTTCTTACTTTGTGTACCGAAAATTGTACGCAAAATAGCAGATGCCTGGTGATCTTACAAAGTGTGCAGGAATGTTGATTCCCGCACACTTTGTCGATTTATCCATTCGGAGTGTACACAAAGTGCGAACTTTCATAGAGTGTTATAAAAAATGGTTTACAAACTGGTGCGGGTTTCCGCACTTGTATCATAATATATTATTTCACGCGATTAACAATACTGACCTGGTTTTTTTTTTTTTTTTTTGTTTTTTGCCCTGGTAGTAAAGATATTGTGACCGTCTTGGTAACCTTTGAAAAAAATAAAGATAATAAAATAATTCATTCTTCAGTTTTATGATGAAGCCCAACTCCCTCGTCCCGAGGGAGCAATACTCCCGATCCTCAACCTGCTTCTAAAAATTTAAGTTGGCGAAACCGTTACTGTACCGTTATACAGCGACCGTTACCCATTTTAAACAGGTGAAGATCGACCCAGAGCTTATACAGAGCGAAAAGGCCCTTGTATAAAGCACATTAATTATTATTATGAAATAGGGTGGCCATTACTGTCCCCCGATATATTGACTGTCGAAGGTACTTGCCGAATTCATTAATGGGTCATGAATAATTATCAGGGAAGAAAATCCTATTCGACGTAGGTATACCAAGGTCGATTCGACGTGACTGAATCCGTTCCAATGAATAGTGATTAACGCTTCTAGATTGGAAAATAAAGTCAAGAAGAGAGACGTATAATCTTGCGCGAGGCTTAAGACTCGGCGAATAATTTTTGAATAATATTTTACCCCGCAACTATGAATATCTTACTTGTAGTCTTATTGTCCTAGATATTTCTTCACTCGCTATTGCCAAGTATCGCGGCATTTCAAGCTCAAAGATTGGACAAAAGTTCAAAATTATATAGATGACCAAATTTCTGTTTCGAACTTCCGCGCTTCTGCACTGTAAAACTTAATTAAGCCAAAACGTTGCGCAGCACACATAGCTGTACGAATGTTCTATAGAGAGCGATAAGGAATCGTAAAAGCTTTGCCATTACCCCAAATTCGTTACATAGAAGTCGAATTCCGAATCCGAATTGAAGCAGAAAATTGAAATTTCTATTAGAAAGATTGAAATCATTGAAACGTAAGCTAAACTGTTCTGCCACGAGTCGTTTTCTGATCCTTGCTAGATTTTTCGATCATCCCAGCTTCGCCGGGTCTAAATTAGGTGAAAACCTTCTCTGCGTAAGTCTTCAGTCTACACGCCCCCTGCAACTCTCAATCCCCCAAGGTAAGAATAAGAAAAAGGTGATATAGCAATTTAAGTAAAAATTTCCTGGGTGCGGTATCTTTACCCCGGTCTCTTTCTTTGAAATTCTATTTTCGTCTGACCTTTGGCAGTCTCCTTAGTTCCATTACCGAAACCTGGGCCAGCACAAAAGATCTACATCAAGGTAGTTCCACGGAGTAGGTGGAGAACAAAGAGTAGAAGCTAACGGTATAACGACGTACCGACCAGAATATATTATACAATAAGTATGCACAATGTATAGAGGAATTGTTCAAATACGCGTTGGCCGGAGGGACACAGAGAATCTCAGATGAAAATAATTTCGCGAACAGGTACCTACCGCAAGGAAACCAGAACGAGTACGGTGTTCGGTGCAGTGCAGTGCAATGCAATGCAGTGTGTTGTAAATTTAAAAATTTTCTCGTAAATTAAATTCTACTTTAAAAGCTAGTGCTTCATGGAACTATAGGGGTACATATGTGCTGCCTAGACTCGTAGGTATGCAAATTACAAGCTCTTGGTGTAGGTCCGTAGCTGAGTACACACACACAAACGAAGGAGTCATCCAACGCTTCTATTCAGCCAATATGCACAAGGAATTCTTGGTGCCCGACGTGGAAAAGAATTTATTAAACCGCGAAAACAGCTGCGGCTTAGAGCGTCGTAGATGGAATGAGCCCGTCCGTGCATTTTGTCGCCATTATAACCGTCGATAAAACTTCCACTTTCGAACGAGCATATATGTATATCTAATCACGTGAGATTAATGCCAGCGAATTTTTTATACGCCGAAATATCGTCGGGTTTGGTCTACTAAAACCAGAATGTAAATCTCAGAATTTAGTAGAAAGAATCATATATGTAGGTACTACGACAGGATTCAGAGGTGTACATTTCTCCATCTTACTAAAATTTCATATTTTATACTTACAGCCTGAAAAGTCTACGAAAAATCAACTCAATGATCAATTTTATTTTGGACTCGGAAGTTATTCGTCAATCAGTTCGCAAGACGGGTTATCAAAGGTTTAAGGGCTGCAGCTCTGAGCCAGAATTACGGAGTCTCTTTGATTCTAGGATTTAGAGGTACTAATTAGAACTTGAAAAGTCTAGCTTGCGTCTAAACGAAAATAAATCTCACTTTTAGGTACAAATGGGTATTTCATTTCATGCAAAATTAAACTGTAGTCTTCACCTCCAAGCCTTCAAAGAGACCTCGTAGACCCGGAAAGCTGCGTCATATTCTGTGTGTATATAGCGAAAGATATAGAAGACAGTACTCGTCGCACCGGGCGATGTGCACATCCTGGGCTTCAAATTACGATTCCACTTTTCGGGTACAGGCCGAAGATCCTTTGCTAATTGGGGGAGAAACCTCCGAGGAAAACTTCAAAGGACTAGTGATCCCTGCAAACTGGAATGCTGTGATCAGGGAGTAAGGAAGCGTAGGGATGGATGTAGGTGTGAGTGTAAGTGCGCGTGGAATGGCTGACCATCCGAATGAGGGTCAATCCAAGAACCTCACAGAATCGAGCCGTAAATTGGGTCGAAACACCGGTCGAATTCAAATAATTGACCTCGAGTAGAACCAACCAAGAAGTAAATAGATAGGTACACCGAAAAAAATTTATTCTCAAAGTTAGTATAATATACTAAAACTTAGTATATTTCCGTCTAAAATAGGCGGTAAGTATATTTTCTAATCTTTAGAGGAGAATCATTTAATAAACACATACTAATGTGAATACATATACTAGCTTTAAGAATATCCTCTAATCTAAGTTTGGTATGTTATATTCGGAAAGGAATCAGTGAAATTATAAAATAATCTCTTTATTTTCATTTTATATTCATATTTTACATTCCTGGTATAATATATTTATGTATATATGTATACTATATTATATTCATATATTTTTTTATATTTTTATAATATATACTATGTATATTTATTATTTATATTATAAACTTTTCAATCATACAAGACTATGAGATAATTAATTAAATTAAAGACAAAAAAATGTTCAACAATTTTAGGGAATATATTTATATTTATATAGTATTTATATGGCACAAAAGTCTCAAACAATTCATCAAATATTATTGGTTTAAAGTTGAAGAAATTTCATCCAACGCAGCAGCCTGTACCCTTCGACAACTGCTTTTTCTTCGATGGACTGAATTTATGTTCAGCGGAGGACATAAAATCTGGAAAAATCATGAACTTTGTATCAAAATATCACTAATCAACTGTAGAAAAACTGAGTCACTAGAACGTTTTCTCAGAGCGTAGCAGTAATTTGGAAAAAATTATTTTTCATCATTCTAGCCTCAAAATCGCAACTTCGTCGCGATTTCTCGGCAATCCTGATGAAAAATAATGATCATTACTTGTACGTAAAGGCTTTTTGACGAGAGGTTTACGGCACGAGCCGAAGGCGAGTCTCGTACTCGCTCGAGGTACTCGTACTCGTACTCGCTACGATCAGTCTCGCCTTCGGCTCGTGCCGTAAACCTCTCGTTTCGTCAAAAAAGCCTTTCGTTACTCGTAATGAAATGTACTATTATACTCAGAATTTTAGGTTTACTTACGTTCAAATGTTTCGACCAGTTCGCCTGGATCGTTTTTGATGAGCCACTTCACGACTTCGTCGATTTTTTCGAATGAAAAATATAACTTGATCACTCACACTCAAAGACAACGCGACGCACGACACGATGCAGGAGCTGGACGCGGCCATATGCAAAATGCGACAAGTTTTGATCACGTGGTCACACCTTAATAGATAGCATACTAACTTTAAGAGGATATTCTAATACTCTAGCATTCTACATAAAAATAGACTAAACATTTAGGGGATTTCATTAGTATATACGATTAGTATGTTACCATACTAGAAATAAGAATAAATTTCTTTCGGTGTACGAGTTTTATTAGGCACGATGGTCCTGGTGGGTCCAGATTTCAATCCGGATTCTATGTGCCCAGTACTACATAAAATAGCATCACCAAGAAACAACAATCTTCTCTTTCCTGCCTTTGTGCTATCCCAACTGATTCTGATGAGTCGTAATCAGCTCCATACGTTCGACGTTTAGAATGAAACCAACACATGAGATCATTGCCCTCTGTAGATCAAGATAATGGTAAGAAGAAAAGAAAAAGTAACTGTATGTGATGGCAGGAAGCAAGGAGTGAGAAGGAAAGAGGGAAAGAGAAGGAGAGAGAGCTGAGATGAAAAACGGGAATCGGACGATGTCTTTGTCGGAGACACTTCAAAGATTTCCAGAGACAAACTGATCTGACGTCGGTATTAACTTTTTTCCTCTTTTTCGTATCCGTTCTTTCTTTTATATATTTTCACCGCATTCGTTGGCATCTTGTGCCAGCCTTCAGGGTCAACCCTGCGATCTGGTACGGTCTGCACGATATTATTAGGGATAAGAAACGACCAACGCTTACTCAGGCCGTCGTGCGGAAAAATCACAAGAAACGGTTTTTCTTTCGACCCGTCTTTTCTTGTTTCCCTCGTCTATAATCTGAGTCCGCAAACTTCGAATACGTTCGTTTCATTTTTTACTGCCACTTCTACCTACTAGACGTAGGTACTGATGACGACATACGATTATGAAATCATGACGCTAATGGGTAATCAGTTCGCATTTCTTCAGCTCACCACTCAATCGTCACTCCTACAGTTCTGAGGTTAACAAAAAGTTTCCTTTCCTTTAATGATCTTCACCTTCGGCTGCGACAACATCACGACTCAAGTATTTCCACTACTTAGAAATCGCTACGGATTAACAAAAAGTTGAAAACACACCACGCTGAACCTACAATAATTATTGAAAACACCTGCCAATAGGTGGATCAACCTCTCTTCAGGTTATCCAATCTTTGGGATTACGTCCAACATTTGTCTGACAATTTTCTATATGTCTTGGAAAGCTATCCCACATAGCACTGGATATCACAGCAACATTGCAGATATTCCTGCAATATTGCAATATTCCTGCAATGTTGCTGCAATAATCGGTGCTATGTCGGATCTGTTTTCTTTTTTAGTCACAGTTTTGCTCATTTTCTCTCGCCATTCCCACCTACACCTAAATCTTATCCATTTACCCCCTCGGTTCTCATTGTGCAAATATTACAATGAATTTTTTTCCACCGTCTTCAACGGGGCAACACTGGGCTAATTCGCATCATGCCTGGATAATTATTATTCATAGTTTCATGAATTTTCATCAGTCGACCGTGGATCGAGATTTTTTGTCACATTACCCTACTTGTTCGTCCCTACAATGTCCATGCCCCTAGTAGGTAATACCACGCCAGTATTTTTCACTCTAAACTTATTTACGCGGATAATATACGCAATGTTCCTTGTTTAACGTGTCTGCAACAGAAACTTACGCAAGGCGATATTACATGCTCGTGAAGCTTTAAAGCACCACCATTACCTCTGACCAGGAAGCCGCGATTAATTCTACTTCTGAGTTTCGGCACGGATTTTTGTCGACGTTTATTCGTGCGAGTAGGTAAAGGAGCTTTTTTCAAAGTCAGAGATTTTTTTCTTCTGTTTTTAACTCATTTTTTGGTCAAGTGATTTAACAAGCAAGTAGAATGTGGGTAAGGGTGGAAGCAGGGGAAGGGAGACCAGATTTGCCGTGGGTGTCGAACCGTTCAATCGCCCAATACTCGATACTCAGTCAGGCGCATCCCTATCGTACGATCACTGCTCCTGTCTGTAAAGCCGACTACAAAAATGATAAAAATTATTAAAGAAATTTATCGATTTTATAACAGATCTGTAAAATGATAAAGGTACACTGCGAGTATTGATTTGACTGATGGGGAAAATGAAATGAAACACAGAGCCACCCGTCATGTATGTATAGCTACGTATAATCAAAGTTGGACTGATGGTTAAAGAAGTCAATTCTTTTTTTTCAACACCAAAACTGCAGCATCGATAAATTCCGAAATCCAACCAGATTCAGAGATTTAAAGGTATCATGGACACAGAGAGAAAAAAAAATATTCCTCGTTTCAAGAAAAAGATTTCTTGTTTTAAGAAACTGTAGTTTCTTGAATATTTTTTTTTGATTAAATAAATAAAATATCACATTTTTTACTTAAATGCATAAATAAATGTACTACTTTGCGACTGGTCAAAAGTTACATACTTTCATTTTTTTTTCAAAATTCACCAATTTTTTTATATTGCGCCTAGTTATGCCATGTCACACCTCCGATCCTCGAGTGGGACTGATTGAAACTTGGGAGTGTTTGGGTAATCACGGCATACGTACACATTTACATTCGCGTTGTATGCGGCAGCACACGAACGCCTACCCGCTTTAGGCGACCTACCCGCTTTAGGCCACTCTCCCCTACACCTAGAATCCAGGACATGTTGTTACAAATCTGGATACTTAATTTTTTGTCTGTCAAATCCTGAAGCTATGATCTGCAACAATTTCTTCATGGTCAAACGCTTCACTCACAAGTCTACCGTAGGTTCTCAGCTTTAGTGGAGCCTCACGACGCACGGCGTGAAAGGCACGATGATTGAGCGTCGCGATGCTCGTGTTATCAAATCTTGATGCGTGACGTGCTCAGGCTCCTCATGTACCCGAATCTCTTAGATGAATGAAGAATTTGATTGCGATAGGAATGCGGGAATCCCGGATGCGTTGTTTTTGTTCTCCTGCCGGATCTGTTATACCTATATATTAGACCGGTTCAAAAAAATCGACTATTCTTTTTTTTTCAATTTTCGCATTGAAATACTTTCGGGGGGCTGAAAAAAGATGCCTGTTAAAAGCGGAGCTCTTAATATTAAGATTTAGAGGTCGCTCATCGCGGATTTCTATTTCCCATTTGAATAGCATAGGAATTTTTTTTTTTTTTCTTCAGAATTTCATAGCTCACAAACCAATGAACAAATCCAAATGACTCTTACATATTTTGATAGGGGATTGAACACTCTAAAAAATGTATCTATCATTGTGGAAAAAAAATCACAAAAAAAAATAGTTAACTCAACTATACATTGAACTTTGAGCTTGAATAACTTTGGAAGGAGTCAATTTATCAAAAAATGATAAGAAAAGCTTTTTGTAGAGTGTTCAATTTCCTATGAAAATATGTTTGAGTCATTTGGATTTGTTCATTGATTTGTGAGATACAAAATTATTAAAAAAAAAAAAAAAATGTCCTATGCTATTCAAATGGAAAATAGAAATCCGCGATGAGCGACCTCTAAATCTTAATATTAAGAGCTCCGCTTTCAGCAGGCATCTTTTTTCAGCCCCCCGAAAGTATTTCAATGCGAAAATTCAAAAAAAAAGAATAGTCGATTTTTTTGAACCGGTCTACTATATATGGAGCTGCCATTTGCAGCGCATAAAATTGGCCCGCCAATTTTGCCACTTCTGGTCGAAAGCTTACGAGCTCCGGTAATGAGCTAGCTGGTGCTTCAGCTCGTCGCGAGATTTATTACGGTAATAAGCGATAAATTGGTGCTAATGTTCTTCAATTTATCAATCGTTCAAAATTACAATTTTGATGGAGGAATTTATCGCGCATGATTCTTTCTTCTTGGCTGGTGGAATCGGGGCTCCGACACCGATATAGGCGGGCGAAGATTCATCGAGCAGATATTCCAAGCACTTTATATCGCGCAATGGCAAATCGCTCGACGTTTAATTTCAATACACGCAATTTTTCTACGCATCTTACCATTTCCCGATACATTTAAAGCGAGGCTTTTCTCTTCCGTAGAAAGAATTGGCCCGATACTATATATACGTTTATTCCGTTCTTCGATTTAACAAAGAATAAATTGCTCGATTCTTATTTCAATAACGACATCATTTGTTATCGAATTTAAGTGTCACCTCTTCGAACAGGTCGATTACTATTTTATTAACCCCGAGTCGTTCTATTTCGCGATATATTATTCATTCTATATTTCCCACCTGGGCGGTATATAAATTTCGATAAATGGCTTCGGGAGAAATCGATCGATCAAACGGTCCTACCAATTATGGAAGTCCATTAGGTATCAAAGTGACGTATCACCGGAAATCGTATTCAAATAAAAATGACTGTCAATGTAAAACAATAATATATCGCATACGCTTTTCTCTTTTTTTCTGCCTTCAGATTTAGGACACGTCATGTAAAGTATCGATCGTTAAATCAGAGCCTGGTGATCAGAGCTTCGGTGCTCGATTGTAGTACCTACATAACACCCACACGAGAAAGGAGGAAGCTAACGGAAATAGAATTTTCGTTATAAACTGATAACTAGTGGTAATGTAACCGTCGCGTCGCGCGGCGCTGGGATTCGGAAGTCCAATTCAATGGAATCGGGGATCAGCTATATACACTTAGAGCCCACCGTTATAACCGATTGAATAAACTCGAATTCGATAGAAATTGAGTCGTTAAAGAAGCAGTTCGTTCGTTCCCTCGCACTCTTTGATGTAACGATTCATGATTTAAAATGAAATTAAAACTTATTTACAACGATGAGAATAGATTGAAGCCTGTCATTTCTACAAGGAAATTACTACAAACGTTACGGACGTAATACCGTACGTTTCACTCCCGAAAGGCAGTAATCTACATAAATTATCGTAAACGATGTGAGAAAATTGCTTCCGACAGGTACTATGTAATGTTGCGACAACATAATATCGACAGTCAAATCGTGACAAGCTGATACAATCGCTTAGCAAAGGGGTTTCTGATTAGACGTAGAAACAATTATTGCTATAGAATTAGATAGTGGAATTAGTTACTAGGTATATCAGTTAGTGATACTAATCGTGTTTCCCTGCAGTCGTATAATAGCGATAGGTAGATAACTCTGATTAAAGGGGCATGCTAGTGTGAGGGACATAATACGAGCATCACAAATACAAAGAGAAACAACTAATTACAACCAGCGTAATTCAAACGTTGCTGATAACTCGGAGTTGTCTATGGATGTGTTTTTTACGCCATCAATATTCACGAATTTAGGCAAGCCGATTGACCCCAAAAAAGAAATGAATTGTTTTTTTTTTTTTTTTTTTTTTTAATTAATCGAAATTTTGAACGTCATTAGTACTTCTTATCTATACCGATTGGTGAGTCTGGCTACCTTGTCCGTGGATCACTCGATAGTAAAACAAACATGATGAAAGAAAAACTTTCAAATTTTAAGATCGTAGGTTAAAATTTATGACAAATGAAGTATGAGACTTCAATACGAAACATACACTCAGAAAAAGGTCTCGTTGACACAACCAAAATTTGGTTATTATACGGTCAAAGAAATTTTTTTGTTCAGTCAACCAAAATTTTGTTGGGCCAAACAAAATTTTTGTTGATACTACTAAATTTCTTGTTGGCACAACAAAATTTTGGTTGGCCCAACGAAAAAATTTCTCGACCGTATAATAACCAAATTTTGGTTGTGTCAACAAGACCTTTTTCTCAGTGTAAGACCAAACATCGATAAATAATCTTTTTTCAAACTGACATGCGCCCTTAATATACTTGATAGGCCCATAGATCAGAGGAACAAGGTGACAACGCCGCGCTGTTGCCGAGTTAGTGATTAATATGAAATAGTAACTATAAGTATCGATCTAAAACTCGTGCAGAAATGGCTGCAATATCCCTAAAAGCGTTTTATCGCCAGCCATAACAAACGTAAAATTTATTATATTCGAATTGGCAAAGTTTCTAAGCCTGTATTATGTGTTTTAGCTGTCCGAGGACATCGGGTACGTGCTTTACTCAGCTCTGGGTAGTTTCTACATCCCGTCGTGCATCATGGTCTTCGTCTACATCCGGATATACTTTGCGGCTAAGGCACGAGCGAGACGTGGGATCCGAAAACAGCCAAGACCGCGGCCAGCGGTTCCGGAATCTCCGGACATAAGACAAACCAGTTTTACTCAAAGTACACCAGCAATGGGTATGCGAAGAATGGCGGGTTCGACGATGGAAAATGTGGCTACGATCGAGAGTCAACCGATTCAAATTCCCATTGTGACCTGTGACTTTGCCAGTGACATCAGTACCTCTGAAGCTGAGCCTGGCGGGGGTAGTAATCCTCAACTAGAGGAGAAAGACACTTTAAAGGTAACGCGCTGCTTCCTTTGCCCACGAATTTTCCATTTTATTCAAATTATTTGCACCGCGTTGCCAGGGTAACTTGCTCACAGCGTAAAAGTTGAAATGAACTCGCGAGAGCTGAAGTGTACCGGTAATTAAATTCCTATCCCTACTGAATGCTCGCGAAACGGATATCTAGTAAGCGCGGGTAAAAAGTCTTTGGATCGACGGAGCTTCGCTTCAATTTCCATTGGGTATTTGACCCCGTTAAATAACGATCATCCCACTATTCACTCGCAACGTTACACCGAGGAAAATTTTGAGTAATTTTTCTAGAATCACTGAGTTATGTATCTCATATTCATACCTTAATATATACTCACCAGCCAATTACCAAATGAAGTGCAATGCCACCGATAAGCGTTTCAATTAGTACCAAATTATAAAAATTAAACAGTTCCCACACGGTTGGATATCACAACCATCATACCAACTTCCATTCTTATAAATATTGCAAGCAATTATATTTCGAAAATGAAACAGCAAGCTTCTGAAATAATATTCCAAGATATGATACGTCAAGAACGTTTGAAAAGGATTGCAGGCACCCATATGCGATAGTTCCGCCTTCGCCACTAGGCGCAAGTTTAGCACGAGAGTCTCTCCCACGTAGAATCATTCCGCCTGAGTATACGACGCGTACCCTGTTGAGCTCGAATCGATAATATTTCTACGGCAGATAAGCGCGATTGCTAAGTTAGTTGGAGTTGTATAATGAGTATGAAATATATATGTGAGTATGAATTATAGATTAGAAAATCATCATTCATCATCAGATCTCGCAAAGTTAATTTTACGAAACGCGACCGGAATATATTGGAAATGTAACCGATTGTGGGACGTATGTTGTATTCCAGACACGTTTCAAATGTTAAGTTACGACGCGGGATATTTCCACTTATCCAATAAATTTCTAAAATGCAGCATTGAGTAACTGTTATATGTTTCTGAAATCGTAACAAGATTCGAGTGCAACCTTTCAGAAACCCTAGCTGAGAAAGGTTCCTTATTCATAGTTCAGTAACGATTATTGCACTCGATTCGTCTCGTAGATATGTCGTGTGACACATTGCTCCAAGTGACGTGTCTTCGAAATTTTTCCTGCTTTTCAATAAATACCAAAGAAAAACGGACTCTCGTCCAGTTTTAATTTTCGTTCAGACATTTTATTTGCTGAAAATAAAAAAAAAATTAAAAAACGGGTCAAACCGTGTATTCATTAGTGTGTAGGTACGCGCACAGGAATGCTTATTAAATATGAGCAAGCTGGGGTGAATATTATATACAGTATATTATATATATATATTTATATAATGTATGTACTATACGTATACGCACCCTGGCATAATGTCGTTTGTCAGATTTTTGTTTTGAACTTGAAATATGTAGGTATCCACGATGGAGAAGATTTTTTCATCTCGATAGCGTGATAAATTTTATATGAGGGAAAAAAAAACCTTTTGAAAGGTCAAAACGGACACAATCACGAAATTGAAAAGTGCAGAATAAAGAAAAAAACGACAAAACTTCTGCAAAGCTTTGCTTGAAAATCCATCGTGTAATTTTAATCCCGCAGGTACTTTTGAAAAGTTTTTGTTATATAATGGGCAAACGTTATACCACTACATTTCGATGTCGACAAACTTTGATTACACAGTGATGTATATAGTACGTTCGCAAAGTATATCGGCGGAATTCTACAAGTTTTATACACCTAGTTTTGCAGTTAAATTTTATGTCAATCGTAACCGTGAATTGATGGATCAAAGATGAGCTTTAATGGTTTTAATAAATTCGTACGTCTACATATAAAGCATTTGAATCGTCATGCGGATTGATACGATGCCGGATTTTGTTCAGTTTAAAATTTATAACCATGTGTGACATAGAGTTGGTTTATCCTGAAATCGAAAAGCCGCAGACAAGCCAATCCATTTATAATTTAACGTCGATTACAGCATCAGCTCTATCTCCGCTTGCACCCCTCGTCATTCAATTTTAAATCAATTTCACGTTATCACGAATTAGAGTTTTGCAGGCTAACGAGTTAACAGACACCGCGCAATGATATTTGACGTAAAAATTAAATGAAAAACGAAACACCATCCTGTATTTTTTGCAACAGCAGCAGCTAACAAAACGGAAAGCAATCCCAATCGTGGCTCGATCTGAAATAGGACCAAAACTTCGAGGCCATTAAAATGCAATAGCATGGTGTTCATTATACGGGATAGGAATCCAGTCTCGCTACACTAATTGGCAGGAAAAATGTTTTCGCTATTGTCACGGCATTATACGAACTTGCAGTACTACTCAATTCTATATTTTCCGTCTTTTATGGTGCAGAGTTTTTTTTCTTTGGACACAATGCGATGGTCATTCAATATATGAATCAGATCTTATTGTCAAATGCAATTAATGGTAATTACTAGGGCCAGGAATTTAGTTTTCTTAAAAGAGAGAGACAAAAGATGGGAGGAACTAAAACTTTTGATTGGTTGAATTTTGATAGATTTGTATTTGTTTATTTGAATCGAGTGAAGCGAGCAATGAAGCAAAAATAAGTTTTATCAATCCAAAACGAATATACTATTCACATAACTATATATACAGTGAATATTCGTATCTGCGGGGTTGTTTGAGATTCTAAAATATGCACTTAATAATATTTTGAATGAATTTAAACTAAGGATATTATTTGAGAATATTTTAGATGATATTACTTATATGGCCGTATAATGTAGAGAAAAAAAATTCTACGATATAAAAAATAATTCCCTATAAGGCAGTACTAAAATGTATTTTCCCTAAGTCTAGTCTAGGCCAAGTTACGCATAAGTCTCAAGTGATATTAAATTATTTCGTGGTATTTTTGACATCGTTTGAATCGTTTATAAATATAAGGAAACAGTGTTCTTGCTGGTCATCTTGCTGACCGTCTTGCTGGTCATCTTGCTGATGGTCTTGCTGATGGTCTTGCTGATGGTCTTGCTGATGGTCTTGCTGATCGTCTTGCTGGTCATCTTGCTGATGGTCTTGCTGGTCATCTTGCTGGTCATCTTGCTGGTCATCTTTCTAACCAATAGTCAGCAAGATGACCAGCAAGACGGTCAGCAAGACCATCAGCAAGATGACCAGCAAGACGGTCAGCAAGACCATCAGCAAGATGACGAGCAAGACGGTCAGTAAGATGACCAGCAAGACCATCAGCAAGCTGACCAGCAAGATGGTCATCAAGATGATCAGCAAGATAACCAGCAAGATGATCAGCAAGATAACCAGCAAGACCATCAGCAAGATGACCAGCAAGAACACTGTTGCCTTATATTTATAAACGATTCAAACGATGTCAAAAATACCACGAAATAATTTAATATCACTTGAGACTTATGCGTAACTTTGCCTAGACTAGACTTAGGGAAAATACATTTTAGTACTGCCTTATAGGGAATTATTTTTTATATCGTAGAATTTTTTTTCTCTACATTATACGGCCATATAAGTAATATCACCTAAAATATTCTCAAATAATATCCTTAGTTTAAATTCATTAAAAATATTATTAAGTGCATATTTTAGAATCTCAAACAACCCCGCAGATACGAATATTCACTGTATATATAGTTATGTGAATAGTATATTCGTTTTGGATTGATAAAACTTATTTTTGCTTCATTGCTCGCTTCACTCGATTCAAATAAACAAATACAAATCTATCAAAATTCAACCAATCAAAAGTTTTAGTTCCTCCCATCTTTTGTCTCTCTCTTTTAAGAAAACTAAATTCCTGGCCCTAGTAATTACGTATTGTAGTATGCCAAGAGACTTACATTAGTATAGAATATCGGGCCATAATTAGGTAGATAAGGAAAAATAAAATAAAAAAATCTCAGAGCAAGTATATAGATCGAATATCTTTAGCTTCACCCCCGCGATCCCAACTTTTGTGGAATGGGTAAATAATGTTTCTTATATCCTACCACATCGGGAATATTCCCGGGATCAACGATTTATTTTCAGAATGAGGGTCGAGAAAGCTTTCATCGAAGCCCACAATCTACGCAATTGGAGCACGCCGGATCTGACATATGATTAATTACAAAATCGAGTAGGCCGGTTCCACGACTGCAATTTTCTTTACCATGTATCCGGGCTTCTGATCAAATCCAAATAGGTGATTCATGAAAGTCAAACTATAGGTTTTACTGACATAATCCCGCATAATCCACATTAGTGAAAATAGAAAATCGCCAAATAAATTGACCGTCGTAAAGAATCAGAACCACCAAAGTTTCGGATTTTGGATTTTCTGGTCTGGAATTGTTCGTAAGAGTCCATTTCATGAGCATAGCTAGAACCTTTTGATATTGCATAAATTACTTGAAGACAAAATTTTTTTTCTTTTTTTTTTTTCTTTAATTTATAAGTATTCATCACTTATGTTTGGTTTTCATTTTCTCAAACAAAAATTGAGATATTGAAAGGTTCCATGCTCATATTTTGATGACAGTGGAGTGTTTCGTGAATACATAATATTGCAGACCAAAAAATCCAAAATCCAAGCATCGATGGATCTGATTCTTTAGGACAACCAAGTTATTCTGTAATTGTCTGTATCCATTATAACTACTGATACATTGCAACTAATAGATGATGTAAAATCTGAACTGAGGTGAAACCTAGTTTATATTTCATGCATTTTTTTGATTTTACCAAAAGCGAATTAGAAATCGCTTCCTGTGATCAGTTCTAGATTAAATAGTACCTATTTGTGTAATACATTTTTTATTTTTTTTTTATCTTTTGCGATGGAAGTGTATGCGCAGGAGACTATTCGCAAAAGCTTTCCTGGAAAAGCTCCGAACTTTCGAATGTTGATTAATGCACACCTATGCAATTATTCACATATTATATATATATCCCATCGAAACTAGTGGATGAAACCAGTCGAGTGAAAACTCATTTTTAGCCGAAATTTCAGCTCGACAACATGGATTGAACACATTTTTCAATGGTAGAGGAATGGAGATATTGATTCGAATATTATATACTGCATCATATATATTGGTAAAGATTTTCAAATCCTCATTAATCGTACCCATAATTTAATGGCTGATTAATCAGTGATGTCTATTTATTCCGTATTTTTGATTTTCCGGAATAGACAGATCTACCTCCACGCCATAAATCATCAAAAATCCTAACACCTCTCCAATCATATCACAATTGTCACTATTATAAAATTGTATAAAACGCCTCGTGCATAATTGCTGTGGTATCAACTGTAATGTCATCAGCTTCCGCTATCTACATTGGTACGTGAAAAATTGCTTTGTTAGCTAAAAGTATACAGCAGTTATCTGTTACAAATGGATAAATTTAACGCGATTAAAACTCTTGAGCTGGAATGACAACTCGAATAAAAATAAAGCCTGCACAGATTTCACAAATATGATAATATACAATTGAAAAAATGAAATAATTCAGCTGAATGAAATTACAATAGTTGACAAAATATTAGTGCATAACATCTTTTGGATAATCAATCTGTATAGGGCTTATAGAAATACAGACGGGTGGTTGATTGTCTGGTGAATTTAATATTAATACAATACACTGCCTTATGAGTCTTGCCATTTGAGCTTTTCATTCCTCATTATCTCTACTCAGGTTACATTACATGGAAATAGTAGCTTTCTCCTGACACGAGCAATACTGAAATTTTTTAACGATTTTTCTTCAATTTCCTGAAAAAAAATTCGTTTCTAAGCTGGATCTTCTCCAGATTGAACAAAGTCCGTACAGATTTAATCGCCAATTCGCTCGCTCCTTTCCTTGATTCTTCGTGAAAATTGTATAATCATTATTCAGTCTTTATACCTCCTCGGCGTAATCCCGGGTTTTTAGGTAATCATTCTTTCCACGTCTCTTCCAAGCTGAACCTAAGCTCCAGTACTCCTTTTGCTTGTCGCATCCCTTCACCACATGATCAATTCATCTAACCATCCGTCGACCAGCACCTTGCTTGACCATTTCTCAAAGACTCGTGTGTTTCAAAGGTATATAAACCCTGCGGTCATCTCACTTCCGGTGTTCAAAATGACGCTGGAATCGATCGAGACCAAAAATAATGACACATGGAACCGCGGGATGAAAAAATTTCAAAGCATTTCTTTGCCCTTGACGCAAATGCCTGGATTCGCATCTTTCTCCGAACTGAATATAAGTCTTGTAGAATGAAATACGTATCCATGGTCAGGTTTCTGATAAAACGCTGGAGTTATGCAACCAGTGGAAATAATATTTGATGAAAACCGTTGGGTGCATTCGGAATGAATTAACTGCTTAACCGTGTTAGATTTTGGCTCACCGCACAAACATCAGACAAACTTCATCTCCGATCCTTTGAACGTAATTATATAACCAAGAATCAAAAGATGAGCGGAAAAATGTGACAATAATGCAGTTCCCTTGAGAAATGGTGAAGCCTGGAATGTCCTTCTCCAGATTACTGATCAACGAATGCAAAATTATGAGTCAAAAATAGATTTGACTTCATGTTCGATCGGAACGCTGGGTGATATGCATAAATTCCGTGGCTCTGTGCCAGGTGCAGATGAAAATGAAACTTATTGATCGATACATGTTCGACTATTTCAGAGCTAAGTCGATTCCCCTATTGTCCATGTGAAATTATTTCCGTAATATCGAGTGAATGATGTTCATGTTGCAGGTGAGCGTGCCGCTCCAGGTACAGAAGACAACGCTGAAGGCATCCTTGTCAGTTAACGGTGAGGGCACAACCACACAAACTATTCCGGCGAGATGCAGGGCGCCAAGCGTCGGCATAGACGTCGACATGGTATCTGAGTTCGATCCATCTTCGTCTGACAGTGGCGTTGTGTCACGGTGCGCAGTGGTTAAACCCCTAAAATTACGGCTATGTCAGCCAATATTTGGACGAAAGACAACAAACAAATTGAAACGTGAACAAATCGACGTTGGTAAGGTCAAGGAGTGTCCGGTGATAGAAGTTAAGCCACCAAAGCCGCGTGACCCGGAACGCGAGAAGCGTCGCCTTGCAAGGAAAAAGGAAAAACGGGCAACTTTGATACTTGGTCTGATAATGGGCAGCTTTATCGCCTGTTGGCTCCCATTCTTCTTCCTCTATATTGTCAAGCCCCTTTTTCCTAGCCTGGACATTCCCGGGCAAGCCTTTGCCGTAGTTTTCTGGTTGGGCTACATGAACTCCGCACTAAACCCCGTAATTTACACTGTATTCAACAAGGACTTCCGCAGAGCCTTTAGACGCATATTGTTTAAATAGTTGCCGAGAAAACTTCGAGGTGTTAATTATCATCGGGATACCCGGGGAAGGATGGCGGCAAGCTGACACAAAGATTAATTCGGTCATTCAAACTAATTATGTATTTGACCGATATGTTTTCATTTACGAGAAGCTCGACTGCAAGCTTCAGGGGGTCACGTCAGCCCCGAAGTGTTCTCATAATGTATGCAAAATAAATGAAAGAGAAAGAAAAAAAAAGAAAAAAAAAACAGGAACACTCTCTTTAATGTCATTCAAAGTGATTTAGGGATTTTTGCAATTTTCAAATCCCCCTAATGAAAGAAAAATTACAGACTGAAAAAGTCTGACGAGCTTCACAGTTCGTTACGCTTATTTTCTTACATCAAATTTAACTGATTTAATTCTTTTTTTTTTTTTTTTTGAATAACAGTAGGTACACCATATTTTTAGTTTATCGATAATGTCTCGATGAGGATTTAGCTAGTAGCTGGAAGAAAAAGTTTTAAAAACTCTTAGGATGTAATTAGGGCATTCTCGTGGAACAGGAGAGCAAAGAACAAACGGTATATATATATATAACTAACGAGAATTCGTACTTTGACGTGTTACAAAGTGAAAGAAATTCTCATCAAGTATATATACTTATATCCGGAATGTAATATCTACTATACATATAGAAAGATATTATGTGTGTGAGTTCAGGGTATACTTGATGGTCTCCAAACCGACACGACGAAATTTCAATATTTACTTACGTAATTGTTCTATACCCTTCTTCAGAATCAAAATGAGCCAAACGGTAACCATAGAAACTTGGTCCGTTCTGTCAGAATCGAGTTTGCCTCTGCTACGTTGTTCGTAGATCTTTTTTTTTTTTTTTTTTTTCGTTTTTTCTTTCTTTTTTTCTACACTTTATCTCGTTGACCAATGGTAACAGAGAATCGTTGCGACTGATGTTCCAACGAAAGCCAATGGCCATTTCAACTCCATTAGCTTTTTTCTGCATGCGAAATAACATTGGAAATTAATTGCACACCAAATCGTGAGAAAAAAAGAAACGAAGAACACTCTATGTGGGGCTTTCGCCTAAGCTCAACTCACCCTCAGACATTGATGATTACTATTGAGCTCACGTCTTGTTGTAGAACTGGCAAATCCAAATTTATGACCATCTTTGGACCGAATACCATCTAATCACCTTTAGAAATATGAGAGCAAGAAACACCAATCATTCAGTCATGGACACTTCGAAGCGATCAATTTTTCCGGCATTCACGATGCCAACTACTTAGTCCTTACATCGACTGCAAGAGCAATAGTAACACTGATTGACCGAAATAAATTGTTGAAAAATTGCATCGAAATAGAAAATCATGGTATTCACGAAAAATAGTGCATCGCAGATCAGCCAACATTGGCATATTTGTTGAATTTTACGAATACCAGATTTTGGGAGATGGTATGGCAATAATTAGGCTCAGAATATTGGGTGCAGAATGAATACCTTTTGTGTTATCGTTTGATTGATCATTACACATGTGTTAGAAGCAATTTATCGACAGAAAATTAGCTGAATTTGAAACGTCAAAATCTGAGGGTGGTTGGGTTGAGGTGAAATATACCGTGTATTATTGCGAAGGCATATCAAGGATTGTATAATTTATTTAAATGACAAATCAAAATGTACCTACAGTAGACAGCCGACAGATCAAAATGCAATATCAAAAAAGCCTTAGGAAGAAGTGAGTGATTTCTCAGCTATAATAATCCATTGCATTAAAGAAAAAAAAAAAAAAAAAAAGAAAACGAAAAAAAATAAAAACAAACATACGATATAGATTTTCTATAATATAAAATGTATTTAAACAAATCGCAATATGTCGTTTCAATGACAGTACAGTAGCCTTCAGTTTTTCAATTAACAATAAATAAATAAATAAATAATAATTCACACGATAATCGTTTAAAATAATATTATCAAATGAACTCTCGAAACTTCGCCTTTTTCTATATAATAGACCAAATGATTCTCATCGTCGTCACATACCATATATAGTTAATTATTCCACAAATATTTACATGTTATAATATGGCATAAATTCTCATTAGAAGAAAAAAAGAAGAAACAAAAAAAAAGAAAATTATATTGACTAAATTATATATATTACAAGCTATAGAATATAACTACTTGCTTGGCGATGGGGGTGTGCCTTTAAAGATCCTCCTCGTACCTAATTTCGTTCCACCTTTGACCAATTTGAATTTATTTCTTTTTCGTATACTTGGAATGACGGGAAATAAAACAGAAATAAAAACCGGAAAAACGGAAAAACGAGGAATCGAAAAAATTGTTTCGACTCGCAAGGGGCAACCCCCGGATGCCCAAATTTTTCGCACATATATGTACATACAGGTGTATACGTATGGCGTTCGCCGTTTAGCAATATTTTTAATTTTTATTTTTTTGTAAATTATCATTTTTTTTTCTTTTTATTTGTCTTCTAATTTTCACAAACACGATACGACAATCTGTTATAAAAATTGGACTAAAAGAAAGAAAAACGAAAAATAAAAAAAAATAAAATAAATAAATAAATAATATATAAATAAAAAAACAAAAAGAAACTAAAAAGAATCTAAAAATCATTGACAAATAACATGAGCCAAGGTTTCCTATTAAATGCATAGGTTGTACGATATAAATTGAAGATATATTAATTAATAAAAATCTATTGATAATTCAAATATGATATTATATTATATTATATTATATTATATTATATAGGCGATACCGTTGATGGGTGTAAAAAAATCATTAAATATTGTAAACTATTATACTATATTATATATATATATATATAGTATATCTATATATATAATGTAGGGAATTAGAAACCAATACGTAATCACACGTACATAATATGAATTGAAATATCGTTATTCAAATTACTAAGCGAATCTGAATGTCGTAGATACGTAGTTAGGTATATCTTATAAAAGAAATGAGAGAGAAAAAGTTACGTGAAAATCCAAATCAGCTCCAATTGTGGAAACGAGTAACGTAGATATGTGCCACCGTGCCTGGCCCAACTACGCCATACTTGAAGCTATACGTAGAAATTCAATTACTACATCAATTGGGCGCTCAAGTTCTGTCTATATATTATTATGTATACGACACCCAAGGCTTCTGGCTACCAGTGTTTCAAATCTTAAAGACAATTGTAATAATCGACTGGATTTGTGAGTTTGGATTGTGACTTGCGACTCTCCCGTTCTCTATATATAGTAGAAATACATTCTTTGTTTGCATTATTTTTTAAGAAAATTATTACAATTCTGTCTTGCAATAATTTTAATAACTATAATATATAAACGAATAATAATAATAAAAAAAAAAAAAAACACCGACTATTTTTATTTAATTTTTTTCGATCTCGCATGAAAATATAGTAATTTTTTCAAGACACCTCTCCAAAAATCGGGCACAATTCAAAAATCTTTAGAGATCGCTCAAGAATTTGAAAAATCTTCAAAGTGCTCGAAATTCGATTTTTTTTTCTTGTTTTTTTTTTATTCAATTTTTTTTTTTTTTTTTACCTTCTACGTCATTTACACTTTTTACGTTAAGAATTATCAACCTTCTGAAAATTACAGCTTGACATATTTATGCATATTTCGAAGTCGCTCAAGAAATTTTTAATTTTTCAAGTGATGTATTTTTAGTGATAAATTCATAATTTCAGAGCTGAAAATAATCAAATTTCAGAAATTAACTAAATCTGTCTAAGTACTAAGCACTTAATTTTTCTTCTGTTTATTTACATCGTTTTTTTTTTTTTTTTTTTTTTGTTTTTTTTTGTTTTCTTTTTTATTATTTTTTTGTCAATTGAGGTACACCGGTAATAATTGTCTCCGTGCTTTTTTTTCGTGTCTCGCGCCCCATTACTACGTGAACATTTCTATTCATTATCACGTGAACTAAGAGTAGGGAAAAAAACAAAACCCTCAATATTTAAAGCCGTTCGAAAACACCGAAAGTACATAACTTTGAAAATTACAAATGTGAAAAGACTGAAAAAAAATCGATTTCCGATTATATGTATGATTTTTTGAAATTTTGCAATGACCTTCGAACATTTTTTTCAATCGTGCTAATTTTTCGAGAGGATTTCTTGAAACATGTAAAACTAACATATTTTCATGCGCGATTGGAAAAAAAAAAATAGTAGGTTTTTTTTTTTGGACCACCCTAATATACAGGGTGTATCATCTCAAGTGTCGAGAATTGGAGGGACTCAGTTGACGCGAAGTCACGACCCATCAACCAATCAACAAAAGAGAAGAATTTCGTAGACCGAAATTCTTACGAATATGGAAAATACAATTTCGAATCTCGAATGAGGCTCTTAGGTGTTTATTTACTCGGTCTGCGAAATTCTTCTCTTTGTTGATTGGTTGATGGGGTGTAACTCCGCTTCAATTGAGTCCCTCCCATTCTCGCGACACTTGAGGTATCACTCTGTATATATACGCAACTGCACTAGTGCATCCTATGTGTAATATACTGTATAAAATAATAATTCCATACGTGTATGCGTATACCACATACAAATATACATATATATATGTATATATAAATAAATAAATAAATAAATATTTATATATACATATATATGTGTATGTATAAAATATATATAATATATATTTTTTTTGTCTTAGACGAACAAATAAGTCTTCGGATAAAAATCTCTTCGAATATCTCTGTGTGTCTGTACCAATATAATTATACCGTAATTTATAAAATAATCTATTTAAATACGGGGCATCATGTCTTATCCTAAATGTATGTATTTATATAGATATATATCTATATATGTATAAATATATATATAAAATATATATATACATATATATATATATATGGATGCATGTATACCTATAATCATTAAAATGTATTACAATTTACAATATTAATATAATTGAGAATTGAATAATAATAATTAATGCTCTAGGCATTTAATACGATCGAACGATTATTGTTTCTATTTATTGAAAAATAAAATAAAATATAAAAGAATAAAGAAAAAAGAAAAAAAAAAGTAATAATAATAATACAATCCGAATCTGATAACCGAATCGCATAATAATAATATATATATATATATACTATATACATATAATATACATAATTCTTTACGAAATAAATCTTTCATATTTTTCATTCGCGCTCTTATAAAATCGCAAATTTAATAATATATTATCATCATCCGACATCCGTGGAAAAGAGCTATATATAAATAGATTAAATTTATTATATTTTTTAGACAATTTCGTCCTGCAACAAGAAGAAAAAAAAACAATAAAAAAAAAAAAAATAAAAGCTGTACAAATATAAATGAAATATGCGGTATGGTTATCAAGTACAGGTGAAATATAGAATAAAAAATAAAAGAAAAAAAAAAGAGAAAAAATAAGAAAAAAAAAAAAAAAATCTATTGATAATATTGGAGCAATGAAATCACTGTGATATCACTAAAACGCTTTCAAGGTGTGTTGGGGTTGACAAAAAGCAACATGGCCGGCAGAAATAGAGAAGTAAAGAGAAGGAAAAAAAAAAAAAAAAAATGAAAAAGAAAAATTTAAGATATTATAATTATTGTATTGTAACAAATCGTCATTATTATTCATTATTATTCTTATATTAGTTAAAAGATCTGATCAACTATTATATATATATATGTATATATAATAATATATAAATATATATATATTGACTATTATTACGAAGTCATATTGTCTAATGGTGTTGGTTGTCTGTTATGAAATTCTGTAAATATTTCGGGCCGGGGGGGGGGGGGGGGGTGGATTACGAAAGATATTGGAGTTCTGAGGGGTGAAATATATTATTCACCCATCTCGATTAGTTATAAGCCTCTGGGCATTCTCGCTCAGATCTCGGACTTATAGGTTTCATATAGTATTAAGGTTAACACACAATTTCCCATTGAAGGAATTAATCGTTTAAAAAAAAAAAGAGAGAAAAAAAAAAGAAAAATTATTATACTAATATGTACTACATCTAGCGACAATATAGATATTATATATCCTATATTATCCACATCGTCATCTGCAGCAAATTACGATACAACACGTTTATGATACATACAATATATATAATACATACCGTGGTACACCCTGACCCCTTTGAAATGGTTTGACATGAAATTATATCAATCAAGTTCAATCAGTTGGATAACTAAAAAAAAGAAAAACTTAGTTTAATTCCATATAATGTAGAGCGCACGTTTATCTAGATGTGCATGCGTGTCTAGATTCGCTTCATGCGAAATACATGATATACATATAACATATAACGTGTCAAATCACATCAAAGCGATAGTCGGTGAAACGTTTGCAGGAGAGACATGCTTGCGTGGCTTAACATCGAACGGAGAATTCTCTGTAATTCTAGAAAAAGAATATAATATACCGAGAGTTTATTGTAACACCGGATACTCCCTTCCTACGGTAAAACCAACACAGGCACATGCCGCGTGCGTGAGGCTCGGGCAGGAGGGGATAGACTGTAAGTGGCATTGCCTATCCGGTCCCGACCGAGCCTCACGGACACGGCATGTACCTGTATTGGTTTTGCCGAAGGAAAGGGATATCTGGTGTTACAGAGAACTCTCGGTATATATATAATATATATATAGAAGGATTCTATGCGTGACTGTAAAACCGGCCGTATCCCGGTAAAACATCCCGAAATATAAACTCCAATTTAATGCTTGAACAATCAGAATTAAAGAATAAAATTTTTAAATTCAAAACTTAAAAAAAAAAAGAAAAAGAAAATAACCGGCTGAATTATTACATATATATGAATTATTGTAAAAGAAGTAACAATACCAATTACCTTTATAGTTATATATCTAACTATATCATCGCCTAACGTAAACATATATATAATAAATTACCGAACTAATTACCATGAAAATACGCCCTAATCATGATCGTTAATCATCTCGTACAAACTATAGTTCTGCGCCATTATAATTCTAATTTGAATTACCGATTATCGAAAAAGCACGGATATTACATCGATAATAATATCGGGCCCGAATCAAAGATGTAATCATTTAATTATTCGTCTCCTTCTTCTTCTTCTTCTTCTTGTTGAACGAATAACGATTTTGCTATCCCAACCGATCACAGCCTAAATTTCGCCTAGCATTATATATAAAAATATATAATAAAAATATGTATATATACAGAGAAGAAACCTTGATACTGCACAGTCGATGCGCCTAACTGCGCATGCGCCAAATAATTCAATTTTATTGGTCGGTGAGATGGTCCCGCGATAATATTATGACGTATGAGGCAGGGGTGCCAACTTGTCAATCGAATCGAAGCGAGCAATTAACTGTTCGAAATAAATTGCGACAGTCGAACATCAAGTTTCAATAAAGCTTTTCAAGCCTTTCCGAATCGCTAACGCAATTATTTGAGATTATAACCTCAAAAATTCGTATCAATTACATCGCCGCTAAAAACAAAGTTTGACAGCCAAAACTCGGGATGGCTAACCTGCCTCAGCGGACGACGAAACTCGCGCATGCGCAGTCAGGCACTTCGACTGTGCAGTATCAAGATTTCTTCTCGGTATATTCACTTTAAGACATATCTTCGTCGTTGTATAAAATTCTTTCATATAGCCAAACTATACCTACCCCGAATTTTCATATCTAATTCACACATCCAACGCATTATGTGCGCGCATATGTATATTCGAATCGCCGTATATATAAAAGAAAATATACTACATGTATACATGTATGGGGCATTTCATGCCGATTCGACCTGGGCCTGACCCTCAACCTCTCAGATCTGGTTTGCGATTTTTTGTATCATTCTTCTGACTTTAAATAGCGATTGAAATTTTTTTCAGATTTTTTAAAATGAATTTGAGCGCGTCAAGAATTTTTAAAGTTTCTTCTTTTTAACACCTGGATGGGCGTGATCGAAAAATATGAACGTATTCTCAAAACTTCTGTGTCAGAAATAAAGATTTTGGAACCAAAATTTATAGTGTCTAGGCTTTTGCTTCAATCTGTTATTTTACACTTTTTTCGAAGAAACAATTGGAAAAATAGAACCGAAGGTCAATACACCGTGCACTGCTACTTAAATATTTCTAACAGCCAAGGATTTTTGGAAATTTTTTCAGATCTTTTTAAGTATTTGTTTTTTTTTTTTCTGGAATATCAACGTAAAATTATGATTATTCAACAGCGATCACTGTTCGTGAAGAAAACAGGCTAACACAGAATTGTTGAAAATTTTATTAGATTCTTCGACCACGGCCATCGAAGTATTAGAACAAAAAGACTTAAAAAATTCTTGACGCGCTCAGATTTATTAGAAAAAATCTGAAAAAAATCTAATTACTATTTGAAGTCAGTAAAATGATACAAAAAATCGCGGACAAGATCTGAGAGGGCGAGGGTCAGGCCCAGGGGCTCGATTCTTGAAATCATGCGATCAATTTTCGTATGCGAAATTCGCCTTTCGACCAATCTTGTGATAGTTCCAAAGAAAGCGAACATCGCAATTGGCCGGAAAACGAATTTCACATGCGAAACTTTATCGCATGATCTCAAGAATCGAACCGCAGGTCGGATTGGTATGGAGTGCCCCATATGTATATACATTAGGGTAGTTTTTTTTTTTTTTTGGGGACTATTTTTTTTTCTTTGCTCCCATGGGGAGCATCTGAAATTTTGTTGGCAATGCCAAAAAAGAAATTTCCTCCAAATATAAGCCCTTAAATATTAATGTTAAGTACTCGCCCAGAACGTGAAAAGATTTCCCATTTAAATAACATGTAAATTTAGATTATTTTTTTTTTCAAATTCCTATAACTCAGCGGCAATTTGTGTTATCATATCGCCCAAACTCGGAAATTACTCGGGATTGAGCGCTCTACAAAAGTGCCCATTATATAAAAAATAAAAAAAACAAAATAACAACAAAAAAACAAGAAACTATTCTTCAAAATTTGACTTCAGTGACCTGTACTACCTCACCGGTGTGAGTTACAGTTAAGTCGCCGGGGGCACTTTTGTAGAGCGCTTAATCCTGAGTAATTTTTGAGTTTGGGCGATATGATAACACAAAATGCCGCTGAGTTATAGGAATTTGAAAAAAAATAATCTCAATTTACATGTTATTTAAATGGGAAATCTTCTCACGCTCTGGGCGAGTACTTAACATTAATATAATATTATTAAGGGCCTATATTTGGAGGGAATTTCTTTTTTGGCATTTCCAACCAAATTTCAGGCCAGGAGCGAAGAAAAAAAATAGTCCCAAAAAAAAAAAACCACCCTAATATACATATACGCCATTATATACTAATTGTCATCGCATTGTTCGCGCCTGGTGCAGATCGGTTGGGAATTGGGATCAATCCGCATTTTACATTCCTTAGATATATTATATATTATTATATACCTATATGTATGCTTTTTTTGAATATCTTTTCACATCTCGCGACTCGCGAACCGTGCCGGCATCAGGCATCAGGTATGGTAGAATGGTGGTTAGGAGAGGGAATCCGACTCGTTTTCAAGCGAGGATGAATCGCCTGCTGGCTAATTGCCCCAATTAATTATCCCCGCGTAGCTTTTCTCTCAAGTCATGCATGAAAATTATCTCAAACTTATGTTACACCGCAGGCTAATGCTGCGGGTTTGACCGTTTGAAATAATTAGAGGGATGAAAAATACGTCATGAAAAGGTCTGTGGTAATTGCTAGAAAAATTCATCACATATTAAGATTTTTCTCTCTATGAATTTCGTGCCGATTCCCCAACTCGGAATAGAAGTTTCAGTTTTATCCCCTGAAGCTTAAAATCTGTGAATAAAAATTAGTTTGGATTTAAAATCTATTCGTTAATTAGTTAACAAGAAAGCTTGATCAAGATCAGAATTGCGAAATTCGCGCTTCTTACTTTTATATCTAGGCGCATATAATAATTTCGTATGGGAATTTCCTACCACTAAATGAAATATGAAATGCGATAAGATTGCAGCAGCAGTAGCAGCAGCAGCAGTGCAGCAGGCGATTCGCGTCCTCGCTGATCCTCGGATATTTTCTCTATTATTCGTAAAAGACGTTGATGCAGCGAGGATAGGTTTAATATTCTAATACGATTCCAATTCTAGTATAGGCACGCTAATTAAGTGAATAACATATGTATATGTACTTAATATATAACCGCATAAATTGACTATATACGAGCCGCGTTAATATTGGTCGTTTCCAATATACAGCGAACGAATCGAGTTTTTCATTTCCAAATACAATTATGTGTAATCTTTGTATCTGTACATACATATGTACGTACATATATATATGAGGACGTCGTCTGTCTCTAAAGGCAGTACGTCATTTTTAACAGCTTTTAGGGCGAGATGACGTATCAAGAACTCGTACAGCTACGCTGAAATAAAATATACATATACATATACATACACATATATAGGTATATAGATACACCGTATACATACATATATCAATATAGTCTAGAAAGATATATGTATGCATATATTTATATACGTTATATATATATATATCGTATTATATATACATGTATATATATACCGAGAGTTTTGCTGGGTTTTGCTGAGTTTTGCTCCCGCAGGGAGAGGGTCAGCAGTTTCACCGGAAACTCTCGGTATATTATATATCGTAGATATATACGCAGCACTGCATTTCAATGTTAGATGATCGCAGTCGTCTCGTTTTACGTGAAAATTTAATCTATAAAAGTCTTCCATTTCTTCCTTGACGTGTATTACCCTTCGTTAAAAAGATAATGCTTTATTTGAAATAATTATTTTCAACCTTTGTGCGAATTATTATTAGAAAATATACAATAATTTCATTCCGTCTGTAGATAATCAATTTATTCATACGGACAATTTTGATTAAACGGGCAAAACGCGAACCCGGCGCGAGCCCCGCCGTTAGAACGTTTCGCCCAAAATTCAAACAATTATTCGAAAATTCTTCGACCCACTGTAGGCAATTATTTTTATTTTATTATTATTATTATTATTATTTTATTATTTTTTTTCATATTTTAATCTTTTTTTATTTCAGGTTTTCAAATTTTTTACCCTACTATTCGTTGAACTCGTTAACTCGGCGAAATCTTCAGACTCGGTTCTCCAAGTTACAGTCCGTTTAATTGGATAAGAGACTGGAGCCGGAGATGCGAGTCTCGGAGGTCCTGAATAACGTGAAAAGATAAAGTAGTATGTAGGTCTGTAATAGCGATAATAATTTTTTATATTAAAGATTGAAGTTTAAAATTAAAAGTATTAAATGAAAAATAAAATGAATTAAATAAATAAATAAATGAATAAATAAATAAATAAATAAATAAATAAATAATGATGAGAGAAAGAAAAAAAAATAAAAAAAAAAAGAACATTACTTATATAGTAACGAGAATAATAACAATATTAATAATAATAATAATAATAATAATATGTATTATAGATACCAATAACCAAAATAATCATTCCGAATACGGCTTCTGGCGCGGGAATAAGGCGTTAATTAACTTTTTACGCGTGAGAGTGGTTGCCTTGTGTGCGTGAAGTGGGTCGCGTGACATGTATGAACCGTATGATAAGACCACGAGAGAAAAAAAGAATAAAATTTAGAAAAAAAAACAAAAAACAAACTAACAAAAGGGGAGAAAGAGAATGAGAGAAGTGAAGGAGAGGAAATATTATAAAATTATATAAAAAATACTATGATGTATACAGACATTAAACTATTAGAACATTACAACTCTGTTTTCTAAAAAAAAAAAAAAAAAAAAAAAACTTGAATATCTCTTTATTGACTCAAACCTTCCCTTTTCAGGAGAACATATTATAATGGACCTACAATTGAATTATTTATTAATTTATAAAAAAAAAAAAGTACGAAATGTAGGGCAAGAAGAAATAGAAGAAATTGTAATTCTTGAATTTTTTAAGTTTTCCTATATTTTTTTTTCTTCTTTTCTTCCATGTCTTACAAAATTTTGGGGAGGTCTATCTTGCACCGTTCATTCCATTCATAACTACTTCGATAAATGAAAATAAATTCAACAGCTGGAACTTGGCGATGAAATTTCGACGAAGGAATAGAAAACCGATATGAAATCCTTCGACTCAGGATCGTATAGGATATTTATTGTCCGATAAAAATTAATGATATTCCGTTCTCGCAGTACCCTGGAGCGATTATCTTCCGTCTGAAATAAGCATTAAATTTTTAAAGGCCCTTCGTTTATTCCAAGTTTATTGATGTGCACTTAAGTATATACCGACATCGGAACACTTTTGAATCACCTCTTCGTACAGGTCTGTACTTAGCGAATAAATTCATCGAAATTCAGTGGGCCATGCCATGGATGTAGATTGTAGATGTACAAGTAATTAATTAATTGAAATCTCATTTGGCTCACTATAACAAAAAATCTTTGTTCAAAACGAATCAATTTTCTTCCAATTAAAAACGTACCCAGATTTTTCTTCAATTTTATACTGCAGTCATATACCAGCTCGACTAATTATCAGATGGACATAATTTATACTGGAAAAAAGTCCTATCAATAACTGCACTAAATCGAAACAGTTTAACCCGATAGTGTAATCTAGGGTTTCCTTGTCCTGTATGTAATTTTGAAATCGGTTACGTGGGGTAGATATGCGGTGTTAAGAAAAGCGTAATCCGAGGTACCCGCGCTCGCCCTAATCTCATCTCATTCGCCTAACTTGAATGTATCTAATCGTAAGCGTCTATGTCAGTTGTTCCCTGAAGTTTCCTTCGCCCAAAGTAGTTTTCCCGGTAGGGCAAGCAGTAACATGGAATGAGGGGTTCGCCGAGGGATTGAAATACAGCGTACAACTTGTTCGATGAATTTTTTAATCGATCAACCGCCAGGCTGGGTTGGGCTGAATCAAACTTCCGTTTAATTCAACCATTCACTCAGAGAGATAAACTTGAATACAACGGGAAGTCTAGGTACAGATCTGCCAGGCAACCGCACCAACTTGATGAACCAAGAGAACTGCTTGATGTTCTATCGCAAGTAACAAATTACTGACGTATACCAATCAGTAATCAACAGCCGTCACACTCTGTTCCGTCTATCCATTTACAGGGTGATCTGTATCTGCTGCAATTCCTCTAATAGTAGACAGATTCCTGACGAAGAACCTGCAATATACTTCTAAAGCT
This sequence comes from Tenthredo mesomela, assembly GCA_943736025.1. Taxonomy (NCBI): domain Eukaryota; kingdom Metazoa; phylum Arthropoda; class Insecta; order Hymenoptera; family Tenthredinidae; genus Tenthredo; species Tenthredo mesomela. The sequence continues at coordinate 40,737,891 of OX031013.1, forward strand.
CAAGCTTCGAGAGATCAGTACTTTTCGAATTATAGGCAATTTAAATGTGGAAGCACAGAAAAATCCATGGACATATAAGAATAGACCGCTCGAGTAACGGAGGTGGCCTGTTGGTGGATGCGGGAGCGGAATAGAAAGAGAGATCGCAACTTACAGGATCCCTCTATCCTTGTCTAAGGCGCATAGACACAGTCCCATATGCAACTTTCTCTTTCTATCGCTCTCCCGACTTCTCGGCCTGATCGCGTGGTCTATTCTTATATGTCTATGGAAAAATCCGCAGACGCCATAAGCAGAATCCAGAAGCCATGCAGAAGTCCAGCGAACAATGCGCATGCGCTGGGGGTCTCGATTGTTGCCTCACATTTTTCACTCTGCTTAAGGCCCATCCCTGGTCGACCACCGAAAAAAAGTGGGAAGGGATATATTTCGATTATTATCTCAGCCCAGGCGTCGAAAATGCAGAAAAGAATGCACAGCGCCAATTCAAATTCAATTCCGAACATATACGTCCAAAAACATGTTCGTTTCATATACGAAAATAGAGAATTCTGATTGTTTTTACGAAATTCTACTGTCAATTTCCTCGGCGGCTATGCCCGTGCAGAAATTTGACCAGTTTGCCAGACTTCTGGCCAGCGCCAGTCGTGGGTTTTCTGACCAGAGCGAACTGGGCAAAGCCGGACCTGGTACTGGCCAGATACTACTGGCCAAAGCGAACTCGGCAAAGCCGGACCTGGTACTGGCCGGATACTACTGGCCAGAGCGAACTCGGCCAAGCCGGACTTGGTGCTGGCCAGTATTTTCTTGGATTTACTGGCCAGAGTGAACTCGGCAAAGCCAGACTTGGTGCTGGCCAGCATTCTCTTGAATTTACTCGCCACAGCGAACTCGGTAAAATGGGTAAAGCCGGACTTGGTGCTGGCCAGCATTCTCTTGGATTTACTGGCCAGAGTGAACTCGGCAAAGCCGGACTTGGTACTGGTCAGGTTGCTTTTAAATTTACTTGCCAGAGTGCCAGTTAACACGCCGTATAATATTATGGACCCCGTATCATAAAATAACGATGTCGCCTTGAAACTGGTCAATCATGATACTGATTGGTGAGATTGAAATGTCTATTAGCTCTTAGTTTGACAGCTTGATCATAAGTTTCGACAAATAGGAAAATATGAGACCAATTATTATGGGGTAGTTTGGCGTAGTAGGTAGAGTGTGCGACTAGTAATACAGCAAATGCGAGCGGACTTGGGTTCAAATCCCGGTTAGGTCGAAAAATCGGATGGCGTTTTTCTTAGGGAACTGGCAATGCTTGTTAATATACGTGGAGAGTTATATAATGTGAAATTGAATATTCACACATACGTGTGTTTTTTGGGTTTATTTCCACACTAGGAACAGGGTTTCGCGTCTAGAAACTAACGAGTTTACGAGCCCGAAACAAGCGAGTTTCTGGCCAGAAACTAGCGAGTTTACTGGCCAGAAACTCGTCAGTTTGCCAGGTCAGGTACTGGACAACTTTGCGTTACATGTCTAGTCCGGAACTCGGCAGTTGTCCAGCCCATTAACTAGCCAGTAACCAGCAAAACTGGGCTGGATCTGACGAGCGCCATTTTTCAATTTCTGCACGGGTGATTACGAGAGTCGTCTGCCGAGTTTAGCAAACCACCACGTTACACGATGCGTGACCACTGGCAGCTGACTATTTCGATCACTTTTGTGTGTCGGAGAGATCACGCATCGTGTAACGCCGGCTGAACTCGATTTTTGTTTTCAGGCCTGCAACAAAAGGGCATATTTATTGTATTCTAAGAATTATACTGCAGCTGGTGGATCTCCATGTAGGTACATATACATGTATCAAGAGACCCTGCAATTTTCAGGAGTCCATTTTGCCTCGTATTTGCATTTTGTAAATGATTTCATTTCAAGCACAAATTATGAATGTATTTTTTAATCGGATTCAATTCAACTACAAATTAGAAGTGTACTTTTTCATTCATTTCTCGCGAATGACAAATTACAATATTTATTTGTAATTCCATATAATTAATTGAAAATTATAATAGGTGATGTCCATCACTGCTCCCCGAATGATCAACTTGAATCGGCTATAAATCGAGAGATACTGATCCCGCGAGATTGTAGCTGAGGAAAACTATTCTTGGATTTTCAAGCGAAATCCATATTCACCGGATAAAATGGTGGAAGCTGCGGCTTACCCTGTATATATACATATGCAAGTATAACACAATTCATCGGGATATAATTTGGTATACATGCATGTGTGTGTGTGTGTGTGTGTGTGTGCAGGTATAGCTGCTCGAAGTTAGTATATCGCTATAAATGTAGGATGGATCTGCGTGCGGAGACGCAGGAAAGCGTGATACCAGGAAGGCATAGCCTTAGGCTGAACAGTACCTTCTAAGCGGAAGGTTTAGGGGAAAATCGCAATTTCAAGCACTTTGGGCAACTTAACAACATGAGATTAGCTGTCAGCGGCATGGTGTTGCTTGATACTCAACTCCGGCTTGCCGTACTCCATTCCACATCTTCGTCTCCCTTTCGCGTGTTTTACAGTAGAAAGGCTCCAGGGATGCGCGAGTAACACGTTTAGCGACGAACAACTAGGATATGGATAACATTCATTGTGAGCTTACAGGAGACTGCGGTGGAAATGTCGCAGTTCGTCGAGCTTGTTTTGCATCTTCCATTGTAACACTTCTACAGAATTCTATAATACTGCCAAAGTAAATATCTGTATCTCTATATGCTTATGCGCTGGAAATACTTATCCTAGAGCTCTGACACCATCCCAGTTTGGCGAATCAGTCAAGATAGTGAAACAGAACGATACCTATACGAACCAAAGTCTATTTGCACACTACTGATATTAAACGAGATGAAAACTCGCATGTATCATTGAAAGGGGAAACATCAATTTAATTCTATACAGTTATGAAAAAAAGTACAATCCAACATGTCGAATCTACGCCAGAAAGAAGGCGATAAACTTTCTTCATATGAACAGAAGATTCGTTACGATATATCCGCAATAAGAAAATTCAATTCGAAAACTCATTAACGTATCTGTAGCTAATCGTTATTTAGATTATTTGACCAAAACCAAAAAATAAGTTTTACTTGTAATGCAAAAGTTACCAATTTTTGTCAAGTTTGGACGTCAGCCATTTTTAAAGAACTTTTACACAATAGCACGTCTTTCTCCATGACGAATGCATAAGAAACTCCTAAAAAATATCCTACACAAAAAAGACTGATCCTTTTTGCGCGGAATACTCAAACGCTCAATTCAGATGCTACACGTCCGTGTAAATGCTGGTGGTAAAGTTCTTTGGTCAATCAGTGAAAAGAAGAAACTTTTCTGGTGATCTGTGATGCCAGAAGGCTCTTATCCCTTTCACACATCCAAGCTGCTCACAGATGAGGCAGCTTATTATCTCGAGGATATTGGCCGAGCATTGTTCCATAGTCCAGACTGGCGCTCTAGCTACTCTTCTTCGAACGATAAGCTTGACCCTTGGAAAAGCTTTGGCAGGGAACAAAGAAGAAGTCTTTGGATACTAACTGCGAGTATAGTCGTATGCTCGTGGTTTTTTACACTTCAGAAAAAAATTGTTCAAAAGCTACTTCGACTAGCCGAATGGATACGGACGTAGGTATATGTCTACGTACTACATACATAATACATATGCGGCGTTACGCGTCGCTTCAGCCACTAAGAAGAAAGGAATCTTCACAAAATTACAACAAATCGAGCTATATGAATTATGATACGAACAAATAGAATTTATCCTTGTAGGCTTTGAGAAACCGCAAATTTTCGTTGTTTAACATTGTCGTTGCGATTGGCCGTTCCCGAGATATTTCACTGTTTGAAAAATTTAAGTATTCCGTCCAAAGACATTGAAAAAAAATTTGAAATTTCGTAAATTTGTTCGTATCATATAACCCGATTCGTTCTAATTTTGTGAGGATTGTTTTTTTTCAGTGGCTGAAGTGACGTGGAATGCCCCATATATACACTTAATGTATTAGTGATCCTCTGGTTGTATCAAACGGTAATCCAATCTCTATACGGCTTCCGAGTATTCAAACTCGTTACACAGAGCCAAGGTAACTTATATCTGAATTTGTATGGAACTATACGAAGCTCAGATATAGGTTATGCAGTCTTGCAAAAATTCTGACTCGTATACAACCTGGTACTTAAGCTGATCAGACGTCGCGGCTTTCACTATATGCACCTCGATATATGCACTTAGGGTGGCAATATTTTTTTTTTTTTTTTTGTTTTTTAAGCTCACCTGAAAATTTGTTAGTTTTATGCATTTGAGGAGCCGCCTCCAAATTTTGGCTTGATTAAAAACTTCTCAGAGGCTGCTCAAGAATTTTGAAAATTTCAAAATTCAAAGAAATCGTTTGTTTTTTTTTTTTTTTTTTTTTAATTTATTTAAATTTTCAGTTTTTCACTAATTCAATCTTTTCTATATGTAGATTGTGGAGGAACTACGTACTAAAATTTTAAGTCAAAATATTAGCGAAAAAATATTACCTATAAATTTTGACTTGAAATTTTAGTGTGTTCCCCTACAATCCCCTACAATCTAAATACAAAACATTGAGTTAGTAAAAAGCTGAAGAATAGAAAAAAATAAAAATAAAAATCGATTTCTTTGAAATTTTTGAAATGTTCAAAGTCTTGAGCGACCTCTAAAAAATTTTTAGATGAGCTGAATTTTGGGGAAGAGCTCTCCGAATGCATAAAACTAACAAATTATCATTCGAGTTTCAAAAAAAGAAAAAAAGTCGAAAAAGTATTGCCACCCCAGTTTGCACACGTATCATGAATCGCCGCTATTCGCTATGTGCAAGGCACATGGTAGCGCTCATGGTGGCGTTTCGACGAACTTCACGCCCCGAGCGATATACGGCGTCTTATGGAAGTAAATAGTTATTTACTTGAAATTTCACTATAATATGATTTAAATACGTAATAATAGTTAAAAATAAAATGTAAAAAAATAACTCAACGAATTTCCAGCCTTTCACTATTCAAAAGCAGCGTATTGATTCAATATATTGGAATAAAAGTGTCAGGCACCCGTGTTCATACTCAGCTGATCGAGCAGCTGATCTCTCAAGTTCCCGGCTGTCGGTCGCGTGAAAATGGATCTACTATCTAGTCATTAGAACCGGCTTTCAAGGAATCACGCATTATATAAATTTCAACCCCCAATAAATTTCAACTCAAAAGCAATAGAATTCAGTTTCTGGTGAATTAAATTTTGTATTTTTACATCCCACAACACAACAGTAGACGGTGGTCTTTGTCGTCATTTTCACTGTTTATTTTTCTAAACCTTCGGCTTATCTCCTATTAAGGACCGTAGCCTTTACTGTTTATTTGTTAAATTGATAATAAAGACAGCCAGCTGTGGCCTGTGTCGTCACTCGTCGGGGACTTGAGAGGTCAGCTGCTCGATCAGCTGAGTATGAACACGGGTTCCTGACATTTATATTCCAATATATTAAATCGATACACTGCTTCTGAATAGTAAAAGGTTCGAAATTCATTGAGTTATTTCTTTACATTTCATTTTCCACTATTATTACGTATTCAAATCATATTATAGTGAAATGTCACGTAATTAACTATTCACTTCCATAAGACCCCGTATATCGCTCGGGGTGCGAAGTTAGTAAAATCGCCACCATGAGCGCCTACATCGATCTTTGTACCCCCTCCATGCTGTTGCACATAGCGAATAAATACACTCTTCTTTATAATTTGAAGGTAAATCATGCGTATATTTTAGTGGCTCGAAAATTTCAAAGATTTTTGTGAGGCTTTTGGAAGAGGGTTCAAAACAACGCCATATTATCGAATACACTCTAAAATGTAGTATAGCATCACAAATAAATTTCTTTTATTCAAAACTCGTCATCGACGGGACGCAGCACGTAAGATCTTTTTTTTTTCTTCTTTTACCGCGTTATCTGAAACATAAAAGCGGAACATATTCCCAGTCTGTTAAAATGTGGTTATCGCTGATATCAGGATTGAAAGAAAAAGAGAAAATCCGAAAAAATGGCAACGCGTCAAAAACAAAGTCGATTTTTTCACTTTTTTTTTTTTGCTTACAAAATAATTCCATGAATCACAACTTCCTAACTATCAATTTCAGTCTAGTAGACACTATAGAAAGATATCGATTATGAATTTACATATTTTATTCAATTCAATCGGATCATTGGTTCTCGAGATATCATGGACGCTGATTCACGAAATGTAGTTCCGAAATAAACAGCTGTGAAATTTTGAAGTATGGTTTTAACAATATCCGAGTGATTTGGGCTACTAAGGCTAATCTCTCATTCCAGCAACGTAAATCGCGACTTCTTCGTCCTGATAGAAGGCATTTAGAGCCATTGGCTTCACACTCCGTGCTGTCCTGCCTCTTTTTGATGCAGCACGGCCAGGTGAAGGGTACACGACTCGCCTACTTCTAGTTGCACGCTGTTACTCTCATCATATTACAACTTCGCTATTTATAAAAATAATTTCAACGATAGGGCTTAAAATTTCCGCAAGACTTCAAACTCTGTTAAAGCACCGAAAGAAGATTAGATTTTTTGAAACCGTGACATTTGATAGACCCCATAGAAAAAAGACACATAATTACAGATTCACCGATAATTAAAATGAGGAGATGATGTCGTATTGTTAATTCTCAAATTTTGTTCAACCCTGGAGACGGTAAAACTAATCTTGGTAAAACACCCTCTTCGGCGTTGAATGTCTTCACTATGATAATTCCTTCGTACAAAGTTACGCCGTCCTAGTCAGTAAGCGTTTTGTCGACAAAGCTGAAGTCCTCGATGCAGCTGGTGGCTTCTTTATTGAGACAATCAGCTGGGGGCAGGAGGTCATCATCATTTCCGTTTTTTCGCTGCTGACCGGTAGGACAGCGGCTAATGCCACTAAGAAAACTATAACCATTGGGACATGTCCGTTTTTGACGTATATTCTTATTACTGAAGACAAGAAAAAATCGGAGACCTCAAGGTTCGAAAATTTTATGAAGAAATACCCATGAATATTTTTCCCAATTTTCCGGTAAGCGGTCTTCTGATAGGGCTCAACGTATAGGTAGAAGCTCATATTATCAAGAAGTCACAAGTCACAAAAGGATCTCAAACGATGAATCTCTAGCATACATTTCGGGCCGATTTTGAATTAGCATTGTGTACTTTTCTGGAAATCTGGAAACCTGGGAATCGAGCCCCAAATAAGGACCACCCTATAGTACATACGAGTACGTATACTGTGTAAATGCATATCGTAAATCGTAGTACATATATCGTCGGTACTCTGACGGAACCTCGTAGCTCGATTTTTAAAGGTTTAACACCCATCTCAGAAATTCACCAAAAAACTTGGCCCAAAATATTTTCTATAGTATAATTATCATTTACATCTATGAAAAACTGGTGAAACTTTTAAATTGGCAACAAATACTTGGAAGTTTTCGATTTGGTTTATTGCAATAAAATGTTCTTTATCTCTTCTGTAAACCAGTGTTTTCTGAGGTACGAGGTTACGTCAGAGTACCGACGATATGTATATATTAACAATGAATAGGTATTTTCATATTATGCACATAATGTACCTTTTGTTGTTTGATTCTCATTGTTAGTAACAATACATTACAATACACTGATAGAACCTAGGTATAGGTATACTATAATATGACGACGATTATCAACAAAGAGATAAAATGCATAAATGGAATACGTATACAGTAAAACCTCCCTTATAGTCCCCTCTCGTTTAGTCCAACCTCTGATATAGTCCAAGGACAACCTCTCTTATAGTCTATAAGCTTCGCCTACTGTGTACCAATCATCCACACAGACTCGGTCGTCGGTGAGCTTGGGGCCCCTTTACGTTTCATGACGTCACGCACGTCACGACTAGTAACGACCATAACCTCGAATGCTGTTTGAAGTTGAAGTGTTTTATTGAGTAGTATACGAGTGTTATTTTAGTACGATGTATCGTGGTATACATTCTTGAAAAGTTTTTCCCAAATATCTGATCACTGGTAGAAAAAGAACAAATATGGAGGTGCGAAAAAAAAGAAAATTATCTCATAATTTTCCATTTACTACAACTAAATTATTCAAGAATCAGGCTTCCTAAGGATACACACTTGATAGAAAAACATTTTACAGATTTAATTTGTCAATTGACTTCTGATTGATGAGCAATTTAAAAGTGTACCATAGTATTTTTCATAATAAACAGACCAATTTGTAGGCACGTGCTACGGCCCTGGGGTAAGAAATTCGCATAGGGCCCCATTCTTACATATCACATCCCTGAGTGCTATTCGCTGATTGGCTGATGAGCATAGCTCGCGTTACGCCTCTTGTGGACTATAAGAGAGGTTCTGAAACACGGACTTGGACTATAAGGGAGGTTTTACTGTACGTGTTGCAGAGAAATGAACAATATTTAAACCCTATACTATAAACGTTGGAGATACTATACTGGGTGGCCTGGAAAAGAAAGAACAATCTATTTCCACCCGTGATTAAAATCTGATCGCATTGCTTAATCCTTCAGACGATCACCTTTCTCAGCCCAAAACTGAAAGAATCAAGGTTTCATTTGGCGGTTAAAGATCGACGAAATCTCTGCTCGTTGCATCGAAACAAGTAGATACTTAGTGTATAAAATTTCAAAAACCAGCTGCAGAATTGACCAATTTATAAGTTTGAAATTTACATCTTTTTCGTCGAAGCACGCGGTCTTTTTTCAAGTTTATACGATTTCGACCCGTTGTCTTCTTCGTTTTTATAACCAATGAATTTTCTCCAAATTTGAATCCGATATTTGTCAAAAATTTCGTCTTTTCTCAAAAACTGAAAAAATTGGTTCTGAGACAAAATCGTAGCCTCTTGCAGTCCAGCGTCCCTATCATTTAAAACTTGTTAAAATCCCTCATAAAAATTTGTGTGACCAGTCGAAATAAGAATAAAATATGTACCAAAAGTAGCTTTTGATTTAGTCTGACCGTTTTTGCACGAAAAATTCTTCAAAATTCATCTAAAAAAATCCAGCAAAAATCGATCTCCCCACTTAAAACTGACTTTATTTTCAGACAGCCCTGTATATCCAGCCAATATTCGACGTGTAAAGTTTAGAACGTTAAATAACGTTTAGCTGTGGGAGATGTTACCTGAGAATAAACGTAACTAGGGTAGACTATAATATGACCTCTTTATATGTTTTTTATACGAACTGGTGTTTATTGGATTCTGTTTGAACTAAATTGGGAACGAAACGAAGATATATGTATATTAGACCTGTCCTTAAGAAGGGTAAAATCGAATTTCGATCGGGCCACCCCTCAAAGTAGTTCGAAATAATTAAAAAAAAATGTCAAATTTTTTTCAATTTTTTTCGTCCATATTTACCCACCGCTTGAAAGCCTTACTTTTTCCCATAAGAAAAGCAATGATTTTTCGAGGTTTTTAATCAAAAATTCGTACTGGGTCTGAAAATAGTCGTAACAAAATTTCGAAAGAAGCAAAATGGAGGTGAATCCGTCCACTTTAAACCGCCGCTTGGAAAATTTGGCTATCTCTATTTTTGACTCCGCTATCTCACTTTTAGTGCGGCAAGAAATTTCAGTTAGTGAATAGCAAGCTTTTGGGATTGGTTTAAAAAAAAAAAAAAAATTTCGTTTAAAATAACAAATAGAAATTCAAAGATTTTGATCACCTCATCTTCCTTCTTAATATTTGGAAAACAGCTGGAAAAAGATTTTGAAAATGTCGAAAAATGTCATTTAAATTTAATTATTTTTATTTTTATTTTCAATTTTTTTTAATTTTTTTTTTTTTTTTTTTGCTAAGGGTGGGAGTTACATTCTTTGACATGACTAATGAGTTTGCACAAAGAATTTTCTATTTTCTACGACTACTCCGATTTAATTCTTCCGATATTAAGATCTCCAAATGAGGTATTTCGACATTTTTGAAATCTTTTTTCAGCGGTTTCCCAAATAATAGGTGATCGAAATTTTTGAATTTCTATTTGTTATTTTCAAAAAAGAATTTCTTTCATCTTCAAGACCAATCCCAAAAACTTGCTATTCACTAGCTGAAATTTCTTGCCGCACTAAAAGTGAGATTGCGGAGTCAAAAATAGAAATAGCCAAATTTTCCAAGCGGCGGTTTGAAGTGGACGGATTCACCTCCATTTTGCTTCTTTCGAAATTTTTTTACGACTATTTTCAGACCCTGTACGAATTTTTGATTAAAAACCTCGAAAAATCAATGTTATTCTTATGGGAAAAAGTAAGGCTTTCAAGCGGTGGGTAAATATGGACGAAAAAAATTGAAAAAAATTTGACATTTTTTTTTTTTAATTATTTCGAACTACTTTGAGGGGTGGCCCGATCGAAATTCGATTTTACCCTTCTTAAGGACAGGTCTAATGTATATGTTTGAAACCAGTTGGTAGTACGTTTTGTTTTCATTAACGTGTTAAACGGCACCTACTTCGAACCTGTGCCAAAGTACACGTGGCTTTAGCGAGTTGGTTTGATTAGTGAACTGCCCTGGCACAAGGGACAAAGATTGCGGCTGACCGTAATAGTCGAGCACAGAACCCAACGAGCAAATAATCGATTTTCTCTTTACGAATGTGTTTTCAATTAGACTTTTCACCAATTAAGGTAACTATCCCACTAATCGATACTCACGAATTATTACCTCAAGATATATATTAGGGTAGTTCTTTATTTATTTATTTTTTTTTTTTTCTTGTTTTTCATGGGCACACGAATGAAGTTATGAGGGATCAAAAAAAAAATCTGTAAAAATTTGACAACATTGGACAATGTTTAGAGGTCGCTACCGAGGCATAAAGGAAACAACGATCATTTTCCATTTATCATTCATAATTGGTTGAAAAGAGCGAAAAAAAAAGCAAAAAATAAAAAATAAAAATACTAGTACTCACTTGAAAGTACTCTGTCAATCGTCTGCGTGTGAGTAGAAGACATAGTAAATAATTCTAGGTCATGTATTTGTCATGGAGAGTAAACTGGATGTATTTGTCAAATAGTCAAACTGTTTTGAAGATTCCATACGACTCGTATTCCTTTTTTCCAATTAAATTATTTCAATCGCTGATGGTAGCGACGTCTGAATATTTTCCAATATTGTCAAGTTTTTACACAGATTTTTTTTCAGAATTCCTCATAACTTTCTTCAAGTGCGCATGAAAAAAAAGAAAAAAAAAAATGAACCACCCTAATATATATCTATAAATAGTAACATAGATTTCAATTACTGTTACATGCTAGTTAATTGGTAAAACAAGATCTTTCAGTTTTATATTTTTTTCACCGAAAGCAATGAGACAATTCGTACGTAAAATTGTCAAATTACACTTGAGGAGTTAAGTTCAATGAGGGCCAATCGAGCCTATACGTCATTACTGCATTAATCTGAGGGATTATTCACATGTAGTTGACCTACCTACTCGAGTCTGTAGAACACTCTGGAATGAGCCTTTGCTGCAATCATTGCAAAAAGGCTATATAATTAATATTACGTCAGTTAAGTATAGCGAATAAAAATTTATAGTTATTAAACTACAACACAATATTTATTCTGCACTCAAATTTATGAGTTCTATTACTGTACACTATCCCAAAAATCTCACTTCTGAGATTGAAAAAATATTCCACTCAATGAATTAACTGCGATGCACTAGCCTTTGTGAATGGTAGCAGTTCCATGATTTTTTAACATATTGGACGCTGAATGTTGTATTTCAATGCAATTTTTTTACAATAAGGGTATACAGCTCATATTTCGACAATTTATTTTGCCAAATCGGGTGAAATTTGCTTTTGCAGTCAACATAAAGTCTAGTTGATATCGTGATGGAGCATGACTGGAAAAAATATCGCTTCGAAATATCCACAACCGTGTAACGTCCTCAAATTTAGATCCAGCTGCTCGAGCTCGTATGTTGGTGTTCGGCCAATTCGAGTATATTACTTATAAGTGTTTTGTAGGTGAATAACGAGCGAGCTGCTCCAAGTAATAGTTATTCAATCTTCAACATCTGTCTAAGAAAAAAATTCCACCAAAATCATAAGTTCTGGATCGAGTGATACCATCTGATAAAGAAAATGAACAATAGTTCGTCGGATAGCTGGTAAAATTATCGAGAAAAAAATAAGAAAATTTCCAAGAAAACTAAAAAATCCCATGTTCAATGAATGGGAAAAGTGAAGTGATTTTGGCACGGTTTAAAAATTGGGAATTAGTGGACACCCTAAAGGTAAGAAGTGTGCTAAGTTTCAGATTATTCGAAGCGATAATGCGATAGGAAGTCAAAAATAACCCCGAAGTATTAAAAATGGTGTGTTATGTAAACGGGGAAGTTCAAAGGCTTTGGGACAGTACTGAGAATTGAGATAGAAGAATAGAGTTTTGACTACATTTTTTTGTATTTCTAGCCCATATGGGAGCATAGAAATTCGAATATGACCGAATCAAGGATCACCCTGATATATACATTTACCTATGTCGACTCAAAATTATTGTTCAAACAATGTTTTATGACGTCGTAACTGATGCGTTTTCCTGAATTAATTCGTGACGTGATAATTCACTACATGCCCTTATTGGATCGAACCTTTCAATTATAATTCTAATTACAAGAATATAATTGCCTATCCCCACGCAGATTTCAATACGGGGTGTGTACGTCGATAGAAAATGGTTTAAACTCGTTGTATTTTACCACCGATGAGTATCATTTTGCACTTATATACACTTGTCGTCGTTAAAACTGATTGAGTAACAACGCTTTTTTGATTACCACATAGAAAATGTGGCTACTTTTTTCGGTAGCTGTTTATTTTGACACTCAAAAATGTCACCACAGATATGAAATATCAGTTTCAATGATACAGTAAAATCGAAACTGCTTATAATCTTTAACTATATAATATCTCGGATTTGATGTTATTTTTTTAAAAGTTTGATTATGATTTATTACTTGCGAATTTCATATTAAATACTCAACGTCATTTGTTGTTTAATGTTCCTTCGAAATATGCTTTATTAAATTCTTAGCTGCGATCAAAATGGATGACTTTACACTCTGCCACAGTAAGCAATCTATCCATCATACACGAAGACGATTGCCCGTATTCAGCAGTCGCCTTTATAACAGGAGGTCACTATTAGCCAGAAGATTTAACAGAGGCTAATAGCGACTCAAGACCGACCTAAAAGCTCGCCATCAGGCTTTGTCAATTCTTGTATGGCTAATAGTTACCTTCAGTTAGAGGAAATGGCCTTTTGATAGTGGGAGAGGTCGTGATACACTTTAATGTTTCAGATCTATTTATCTATATGAGGTGTTTCGAGCCAAATCGACCAACGATGACCCTGACCATTTTGGGATTGATCTATCCCTCTTTACATCATTGTTTCGACCCTGAGAGTAACTCAAATTTTTCAAATTATTCCCACAGACCATTATTTATTTGTAAATCTTTTGGACTAAAACGAAAACGCCGGTTGCGTTTTTTTTTTCCAATAAAATTTCAAACTCTAATCATTTTCAGCTACATGCGAAAATGGAACCGAATTTTTTCATATTCATTCGATCGATTCGAGGATTTTGCTGATAATCAGTTATACACTTAAGTTAAGACGTTGTACATTTTATTACAGTTTCAATTAGTTTTCTATGAAGTGACCAGGCGGAGTTGTGGGTATTCCCATCCATCTGCCGGAAAGGAAAGGCCCAGGCCAGGTCAATTCTGACTCCGCGTTTCGGCACGGGCAATACCACCACACCTGGCAACACAATACCCGCATTTGACGACGACGTACCCTTAGACAATAACAATGCTTTCTAGCAATAAGGCAATAGTCGAAGGGTACTTCACCAATTTTAGTTCGGGCCTTTACGCATTTACAACATGCAGTTGGTCGCCAAATGCGAGTTGCAGCCTTCCCGGAACCGCGGGGTGGTAAAAGCCTGTAGAAGCCCTTTTTGATTATTTCATTCATTATATACCTGGCCTTCCCTCCCACTCACAATATGTACCCACCAATTTCCATTTTCTTTTTCTATATGTACATATTTAGGTATACCTGAGCTAAGTTAAAATCACCATTTGTAAACCAGTTGCCAATGAATCGTCGTCGAGTGCACCTCTGCTCCCAGTTGTTTCGTCGCGATTAATTCAATCTTACTTTAATAATACTTTAAATCAGATATTATAATCATTTGCCTCCAACAATTCTATACATTGATATATATATACTCGTTATTTGTAATGTATCGGATTTTGATAAATTAAATGTATGTTGAATATTATTGCATTACTTCAACACGCACTAAGAAGAAAGAAGCGATTCAGGATAACTTATACAATTAGTCTTGCTAACACTTTGTCCACACATATTTTTGGTCCTTCGAGCCGGATTCTTAACGTATTCGAGCCGGATTAAGTAAGTAATCCAGATACAACGGGTGTGCAGTTCGCGTAGTACTCAAACCGCATGTAACGAATACTTTAAAAATCATTGTGTAGTGATAAGTGACGTTCGTGTAGTGAACTGTAGACAATTTCCTTCGCGAATATTTATTAGTGGGGTAAACGACATTCGAAGTGACACATTCTAGGCGTTGATTCATGAAAATACCGCAATAGCGGATATCAGAAATTCTATTGCCTGCAATCCGCACTTAAGAAAACTGCAGCTGAAGTGATCGACTCGTTGACAGCGTTCGCTGATAACTACAAAACCGCATGGCAATTGCTGACAAAACGGTTCGATAACAACAAACTTGTGATAAGTCGGAATCTGCAGGCATTATTTGAAACTCCTGTAATGCGAAAGGAAACGGATACAACTCTACGACAGATGCTTGACCATGTACAGAGACAGCGCCGTGCCAACGGGCGGCGCAATGGGGCAACCGCGCCAGGGCGCCACCTCGCATGGGGCGCCATACCGTAGTCCAAATCAATTTTTTCCGGCCGAAAATGAAAAAATTAAAATTTATTTTGACAAAACATGAAAAAAAAAAAAAAAAAAACAGATGTTTCATAAAAGCAGAAAATTGTACTTTTTTCTTCTTTAATTCGTTCGCCGGTCAAAATCAATAATAACCAGGGTGCCATGGGAAACTGTTGCCCCAGGTGCCATTTCAATTGGGCACGGCGCTATACAGAGACTTTCACGATCATTGAACATTTTTAAGGCAAACACATGGGACGCATTATTTACGCATCATATCTTCGTTAAAATGGACAGTAGAACTAAGCGCGAGTGGAAAAGTTTCACGAAAGACCTCGATATGCCGACGGAATCAAATCTAATAGAATTCTTAGAATAACGATGTTCGATAGTAGATACGGACGTGGTTACCAAAACTGTTAACAAGTTAACAAATTCATCAAACGATTATCGACATTCACATTCCAAACGGGCTAATCACAGCTTCACGAGTGTATCAGTGAACGTAGCAGCAGTGTGTCAAGTGTGTGAAAACTCTCATCAAGTATTCAAGTGTCAATGTGGTCCGATACTTATCGGTTGCGTCGCGAACAATCGAAGTTAAAAAACATAAACTTTGCATAAACTGTTCAAGACTACATAGTGGAAAGTGCACTTTCGGTCGATGTCGTGAGTGTAACAAGTTCCACAATTCGTTGTTACACGTGACTCCTGATTAAGTCACACCTAGTGCCAAGGAATCTAGTGCACCTTTACCAGATCCAGAGCGAACACAATCTTCTGCTAACAATGGTAAGAAGACAGGACCTTCCGACGGAATCAGTACCTCATAAGGAACGGTCCCATTCACTGGCGCAGTAGGTACCGACAAATTCCAAATACTGCTGTCCACTGATTTAATTCTTGTGGAAGACAGGTACGGGAATATACACGAATGTCGAGCACTTCGCGATTCAGGCTCTTGGTCAAACCTTATGACTAGAGAACTGAGCGATCGTCTCTCTTCACCTAAGGAGCGATTCAACCTGCCAATCGGTGGTGTCAACAACACGTTCACGAACGTATGGGAACGGGTACAATTGACTATATATATACGGTTGCGACAGCACGCCTACAAGAGTACACTGCCGGTCCTTGTTATTGATAATGTTATAGCACAGCATCCAATCACGTGGATCAACACTGAACAATTATGTATACCTGAGAACCTGACCCTAGCTGACCCATTGATTTTGACTGATGATAACCTCTGATGATAGTCTCTATAAAACTGTGTGTCGAAATGAATGCATATCGCATTTTTTGTACTCCTAATTCTAAATATAGGAAATAAGAATCATGTGATACTTGATACTTGATTATGTATTTTTCTGAAAAAAAAAAAAAAAAAAATTTGTCACCTTGAGGGTGTGGAATTTCCACATGATGCGAAATCTAGGTGTGGAGTTTCGCCACACCACCCCCACAAAATTTGCAGGCACTGACCGTGCAGATCTTAGTTGACTGATTTTAGTTTTTGCGAAGGACTGAGCTGTGAGTTAGTTTTGTTGAAACATTAGGATTCTTAGAAGGATAGGTACCGGTAGGTACTAGAGGGTAGTTTTTATGGTAGAAAGTCGAACGTGAGGAAACAATAGAGTGAAATGCTAAAAAAGTTATGAACGGACTGCCTAGTTTGAGCGTTTACGATGACACATCTGGTCACCGAATGTTGGCTTCAAAGTAGAGAAATTAGAGAAAATATTTTTGTCACGCACTATACTTTAAGTGTAGTGAGTGTCAGGTCGTGACTACGCGCCAAATAATATTACGTAGTTGGTTGAATATTGTCATTGGTTGATTTGTAATGGACTTTGGGAGGATAAATTAACAAGGTATTTCTTTGAGTAAATCTACTGTTTTATTGTGAATATGGAAGTAGTTCTCAGTATTGAGTTTTGGAGTAGAATGATACAAGTATCCTTAATTTTATCCTATGTCTAAGTAAAAAGGGATGATGGGATTTGTGGGAGGAACTTTGAGTTAGGAGGGGACCCAATGAGGTTTTTAGGGAGAGGTCAGAAATGAAGGGTAGGATTGTTTTTAAGATGAGGATGTCCAGAAATTGCAGCTACATTGCAAATGCGTGGGAAGAGGATCGTAAAAATTGGAGTTCGGAGTTTTGAGAGTTTATAAGGGTAGAGGATGGAGTCTATTTAGGTTTAAGATAAGGTTGCAGGTTTGGAAGAGGATAATTTATATATAAGCATGCAACTAAAATCTAAACATTTCTAGCTTAATATTGTGTTGAAAATGGGGTTCGGACATTATAGATTTTTAGGATTGGTCAAGAAATTTTGGCGGAATTTTAGTTATAGGAGTGGGAAACTTCGTACATGGTTTTTCTAGGAAGAAGTATGTATAGTAGGGTGGTCCACTTTTGAACATTTTTTTTGCTTTTGCGGGGCACCCCTGAATATTGTTCCAAATCACGTAGAAGAAATCTACACAGAAAAAAAAAGATAGCTTGAACCAAGATAGAAAATTTCTTTGAAATTTTTTTCTTGAACCAAAACAAAAATTTGTATTTGATTAGAGTGAAAAATTCTTTGGATCCAGAAATTATTTACTTCATGGAAGACATTATTTTCTTCGTCTGAAAAACTAATTCCTCAAACCAAGAAAAAACTTTCTTGGGACAAGGAATATTCTATTGGTTAGAGTTAGTTTTATTTTTGACTGAATAAATTTTTGTTTGGTAAAATAATATAATATAATATAATATAATATATATTTTAATATTTGGTTAAATAATTTCCTTTTTTCAAGGCTATTATTTTTATGGTTCCAGAATATTCACTAATAAATACAAAAAATGATTAGTTCTTTGGAGACAAAAAGTTTATTACATCCAATTATAAAAATGAAATTGACAACAATATATTTTGATTATTCTGATAAGAAAACTACATGCATTATTCTCACACATGAAAGTAAATAAACTTACAATTTTCCAAAAAGCTTACAGCATTTATTATTTATTGAATAATAAATAATAAATAATTATATATTATTATTGATTTTTGGAAATGACCCATACCGGATTTGACACTTCTCGGACTTGGCGCATACAATATTTTATGCGATCCGTTGTTTGAAGGTTCACTTTTTGGAAAATCGGTGTTATACTCACTATAGTTTCTAAAATTACTGGTGTTATTGCGTTTTTCTGTATCAAAACATTTTGATTCAGCCAATTGACATTTTCAGACATTTTGTTTTATAAAGTGTGAACGTAGTCAAAAGTAACCTGACTATGTTTATTTTAATGAAACATATTCGTATTAATATAATCAAGTTATTCTACCATTTGATCAAGTATCAAAGGTTTATTGGCTTAAGGGGACCAGTACAGCGACTTTTCGAGAAATGATCATAGTCCGAAATCAATTAATTTCATAACCATGGTTATGAAATACAAAGTACTTTGCAAAGTTCATTTCACATCAAAATATTTTTCTTTTTCAAAATCATGTGTCGTAAGGATTTTAGAGTACCGTTGGACCGATTCAGGTCATCTTGGATTCATTTTCTTCAGAAAACGAATCCTCATCATGTGGATGTGGGAATTTAAAAATAAAAAATTATGTCATAAGTTATGATCAATTTACCAAATTTGCATAATTATTATCACTCATTTCTTAAATAACTTGGCCAAAACGAAAAATTTTCAAAATTCCTACATTTACATGATAAGGATTTGTTTTCCGAAGAAAATGAATCCAAGATGACCTGAGTCGGTCCAACGGTGCTCTAAAATCCTTACGACACATGATTTTGAAAAAGAAAAATATTTTGATGTGAAATGAACTTTGGTTATGAAATAAATTGATTTCGGACTATATGATAATTTCTCGAAAAGTCGCTGTACTGGTCCCCTTAAGAATTTTTTTTCTTGATTCAAAATCGAAAAATTCAAGAAATTATTCTACTCCGTTCAAGAAATTCTTGGTGTTCATTCCCTCCATTGAAAAATTTCTTGGATGAAGAAAAGTTATCTTCAGTCAAGTAAACCTTTTTTTCTGTGTATGTAAAACATGAATCCAATCGAAAAATATTTAGAGGTCGCTACCGAATATTTTAGTATTTTTTTCGATTTTTTAAACATCTTCATGTAAAGCTTTACTCCCGATGCGTCGGGAGCTTCTAAACCTTAGTTGGATGACTTAGTCTTATTACACGAGGTATTTCTTCTATATTAATATTGTAGTAATGTAGTAATGTAGTATGTTGTATGAGTACCACACTAAGAAAAAACTATAATTGACTCGATTAAATATTTCTGTCCACATATAGTCGCAAATAAATATTTATTTGATTCATCTCAATATGGTTGGCGGTACAACTCAAAGTTGGTTGATTTTAGGTGACATTCACTTGTACCGCAAATGATATTGAGATGAATCAATTGAACATTTATTTGCAACTATAGGCAAAAGTATTTTTCATAACATCTGCTCTGAAACTGCAAGTTTCGTTGCCTGTTTTGTCAGTTGAAAGAGGCTGATTTCAGGCTGATGCCGTGAAAAGTTGTCAAATCGAGAATTCAATGAATCAGCGGTGTGAATTGGTGTTTTTCACTCCCTTGGGATTGCAAAATGGGTCTATTACAATCCCTTGGGATTGCAAAGAGAAATAACTGCCCTGTTGCAGATTTCAGACTATTGAAATTGACAGTTGAAGTTCCAGAGCAAATGTCATGAAAAACATAGTGTGTGACACGGGATGAAACATGAATGCAGGCACGGGTGATGTCTGCCCTCGCCTTCGGCTTCGGGCAGACAACTTCACCCTGGCCTGCATTCACCTTGTTTCATCTCTTGTTACACAATATACTATAGTCAAGACAATTATTTTCTCAAAAATTAATTTCCGAAAAATCATTTTTTTTTTTTTTTTGTTGGAACTGCCTTACTGAAAATGGTTAAGTGATAAATCACATGATGTTATGAACGAAATTGGTATGTATTTTATCATGTAATTTAACATGTGATTACGACTTAATACGTAATAAATCACATGATAAATCATAAAATACGACTTATAAGGTAATAGTACTTTTCGATACTAGTGCGAAAGTGTTGATTCTCGGACGAGTGTGAAGTTTTTCGCCCGAGCGAAGCGAGGGTGATATTCACACGAGTCGAGAATCATCTTTCGCACGTGGGTCGAACTTCATTTTTTAACACAACGCGCGTTAAGTTGAATTTTATGCACGCGAAGCGTGCGCAAAATTCAACTTTGCGCACGCAGTGTGGAAAAATACATTACAAATCACATACCGAAACGTATGATTTTTCAGATGAATTGTTATGTATTTTTCCACACAGCGTGCGCAAAGTTCGATTTTGTGCACGCTCCGCGTACATAAAATTCAACTTAACGCGCGCTGTGTTGAAAAATGAAGTTCGATACACGTGCGAAAGATGATTCTCGACTCGTGTGATTGTCACCCTCGCTTCGCTCGGGCGAAAAACTTCACACTCGTCCGAGAATCAACACTTTCGCACTAGTATCGAAAAGTACTATTATTACCTGATGTATACTTCATGATTTATCATATGATTTGTTATGTCGCACACCTAGATCTAAACTAGGACAAGTCAAAAAACTTGAATTTTGAGTTATTAATATATTTGTATACTCCGATACCATACGCAACTAACCACAAGAAAAGATTCAACTTAATGTTCATAATCATGACGAAAAATTGCGCTAACTTATTTTTGCTGAATCAATAAATAATTAATAATAACTATATAGTAATATAATTATAACAATATTATTATTAATAATCAATAATAATCATTATTAATAATATTATGTAATAATATTTATCAATAATAATAATTAATTAATGAATTATTTATCCAAAAGCATAATTGGAATGAAACGTTTTTTCCTCATACTGAAAAATGAGATTTTTCGACTTGTCTCAGTTTAGATCTAGGTGTGCGATGTATTAAGTCGTAATCACATGTCAAATTACATGATAAAATACATGCCAATTTCGTTCATAACATCATGTGTTTTATTAGATAATCATTTTCAGTAGGGTGTAACACATTTTTTTTTTTTTTTTTTGCCATCTTCCACCAAACAAGAAACTGTCAGTGAGAAATCTCTCTAATATTGTGAAAAAAAAAAAATCATTACAATCATTTGGGATTTTTAAAAATTGATAAATGATAGAAAGAAAAAAAAATTAGAAAAAATCGTTTGTCGGAAAAAAATCATTTTTTCGGAAAAATGGCTGAGGAACTTCCCAATTTTGACAAGTATTAACCCTTCAAGAGATTCGTTACGAATTCTGAATCACCGTGTATAACATACTACAATATCAATTGAAGAAATACCTCGTGCGGTAAGACTGAGTCGTATCACTAAGATTTAGAAGCTTCCGACGCATCAGAAGTGAAGCTATACATGAAAAGCTTTATTAAATCGAGAAAATACTATAATATTCGGTAGCGACCTCTAAATATTTTCCGATTGGATTCATGATTTACACAGATTTTTTCTACGTGATTTGGAACAATGTTCAGGGGTGCCCCGCAGAAACAAAAAAAAAAGTTCAAAAGTGGACCACCCTAATGTATAGTGTACACATACTACGTTCGAAAGAACGTGACGAAGACAATAGTGTAATAGTATATTGTGATACTAGTGTGGAAAGTAGGCAATATCCGACGAGTTTTGTTTGCAGCACGAGCCGAAGGCGAGTGCCGTAATGACACGAGACAGACATTGCCTATCCACACGTGTATCACACGATATTTTTTGTAACTCCCTGCGAAGAAAGTTTGATTTGAGAGACAGATTAATTAATAAATATAACCTCACATCGGGACTGTCCGCTGCCATGACACAGTGTGCAAAAAAAGCACTAGTGCACACAGAAAAACCTGAACTTGAATCACGTTTTACTAGACGTGATTCACGTTTAACACTAATATGATGTCTAGTGTCTTTGGATCCGATATGAAAAACGGAGTCTACGTATTAGAACGCCTTATTTTACGATTAAAAGAAACACGTAATTTACGACGGAGCAAAACGTAATCTACGTTAAAAGAATCGGAAATGATGACAATAATAATAACGTTCATCACGGTCTTTATATCCATAATTCACGACGAAGAACGTCGTCATTTCCGAGTCAATTGAACTTTTTTTTTGTATTTGTTGGATTTTTTTTCGAATTGAAATTTCTCATGGATGTATAGACTTACACGTGCTATCTTATAATATAAAATTTCTCGTTATTTAACGAACAACTAATCGTAATTTATGAATTGAAAAACATGAAATAAGGAGAAAATTGTCTTACTCTACAAGTACGAAATCGTACGTGAAGGACATTTGATCCTATTTTACGGCAACGCAAAGCGTAAATCACGTTTGTCCCTAAAAACCTAAATTACGCTTATGAAAACGTAGATTACGCTCATGAAATCATAAATTACGACGGGTCAATCGTGATTTAGGTTTAGATTTTTCTGTGTGTGCGTAAAGTAGAGTCGACAAAAACACTAGTGCGGAAAGTAAAGTCAATAAAAGCACTAGTGCGGAAAGTGGAGTATTGGCGGTGTGCTCATGCGCTAAATCTTCTTTTCTTAACTCCTCGGAAATGAGGTATTTTACGCTGGCTACACAGGCCTCGCAAATCAAACTTTCGAAACAGGTGTTGCAAAAAAACTCTAGAAAGTCCCTTAGGTAGGGTTGTAAAGATTGGTAATTTTTGAGTTTGTAAGAGCACATTTAGCGACCAAATGTGCTTCTCGGAAAGAGAAAGTAGTAGAAGTTAGTTTAAGGTTTATGATTGAGCATAGTTATAGGACTTATTAACTAAAGATAGTTTGAACATATGTTAATATTAACAATTGAGTATCGGCACGCCATATTAACTATTCCCCCTCGTTACAACGTAACATGCCGACCCCCTTGAACTAGTTTGATCAACATGAATGTTTGTGGGACACAAAAAAAAATTCCTCGTTTCAAGAAAAAGATTTCTTGAAACAAGAAATTGTAGTTTCTTGGATCTTTTTCGATTAAATCAAGAAAATATGTTCTTAACTCGAATATGTAAATAATTCGGTGTTTTGATTCATTGTAATGTGATCATAGAATCGGACCACATGAATGTCTGATCGAAGTTCATTTTTAATGCGTGGCTTGTCGGGTCGTGAAGTTTTGTTAGTAAGAGTGCTGCACATAACTCGAGACGCGGTACTGAAATTGATTTTAATGGAGCGACGCGTGATTGAGCGCATAATAATTGGATATTAGACGATTGATCATCGTCAATTGTTTTAATGTAAATGCATGCTCCGTAAGCCTGTTCGTTTGCATCGCAGAATCTATGTAGGGGAGAGTGGGGTTTTCTGTGACACATTTTTCTTATCTAGAATTTCACCCTGTTGATCTACTCAACTCAACATATCTCAGTATCCATTGTATGATATAGATATTCAAGTACGTAAATCAAAGTCAATTAACATATAAATGTTGCTGTGATGATAAAAAATAACCGATTTTCAAAAGAGTGCAAATGGCACAAGGTGCCCCATGCGTGGGGTACATTGTGCCACGGTGTGGGGTAGAATGTGACATATACTGGGCACTGTGTGCCACGTAGGAATAACAGGCACCTAACCTATCGAGTTTCACTAATTTCCCGAGCCCCATAAAAGCTTGTCACAATGTACCCCACTGCTCGTTGATAATGTTTTTAATTATTATTTGACAGACGAATCATTTTCAGGTAATGTTACTCACACTCGCACTCACCTTTATGAATAGCTAATGATATATGAGGAGATTTTCAACAAGATCCCCACGGTAATGGATAAAAAAACAAATTATACAAGGCTCAAAAACCAGCTTTCGGAAGGCCCGAATCTATTTTGTTAATTTTCTGCATGATGTCAACCTTTCAATGTATGAAAATAGGATAGAATTGATAGATCTTAGACCACGAATGATAGGTTAATTCTACAAAATTCTGCCACGAGAGGCAAACGAGATATAGGTAGTGGAACAGGGTGCCCCGTGTCACAGAAAACCCCACTCTCCCCTAAATCTACGTTCGTGTAATTGTTCATAATGATTTTATCAATTGTGGTAGTTTGTTCAATTGTGGTAGTCGATCCTGGAATGAGGTCAGTGGCGTAGCCAGAATGGGGCAGCCCCCCCCCCCGCTGAAGTCAAGGTGCCCACCCCAGAAGAAAAACAATGGTAGGTACTTAAATTGAAATAACCGATTAAGATTGTTGATAATATCATCATATATGTGACGAATTGTTCTTTTGTCAAGGCAGTCCCCCCCATAGCCCCCCCCCCCCCCCCCCCAACAAAAAAAATGCTAGCTACGCCACTGAATGAGTTCCAAAGAGTGTGAATGTCTAGTGGGACTGATTCATCCCAGTCGATTTTCAATTTCCATAACTCTGGCATCATGATCTTAGCAGTGATTATTATTGGGCCTTAGTAGTCCCAACGAATTAAATAATTGTGCGATTTGTGATAGCATTATCCGTTGTGTTAATTTGGTTACCTTATCGTTGGTCTTTACCGAGTACGTTATTTCATCTTGTCTGGAGTTCCAATGGATCCCTAAGGTTTTTATAGTATTTGATGAATCTAATAATAAGTGTGACTCTCCTGAAGCTTGATGTTTAAAAACATTTGTTAACGATGGCTCATTTGAGTACCATTGACGTAGATTAAATCCTGCTCGTTTTGTAATTTCTACCAACTCGTTGCTCAATAATTCTGCTTCTTCTAACGTTTGTGTTTATGTGAGAAAGTTGTCTACATATATACATCATTTATTAATGTTTTTGCTGCTCGCAGATATTGTTCGCCATCATCTTTCGCTAGTTTTTGTTACGCGGGAGCGGAAGCTGGGCCGTAAGTGACTGTGTTTAATAGAAATGTTTTAAACGGTTCATTCGCATTTTTTCGCCATAATATTTTTTGATAGTCTCGATCGATTTCGCATACCCTTATCTGTCGGTACATTTTCTCCGTCTGCCATTAGTACGAAATTGTGAAACCTGAATCGCATGATTTGTTGATATATATCGATGGCTCCACGGAATAACCAGCTATCTCAGAAGCTGCTTGAAAAAGCAGCTATCTCAGAAGTTGCTTGAAAAAGCAGCTATCTTCAAACCTGTCCAGCAAAATTTTGCTTCAAAAACGTAAAATTATTATTATAATAATTATTCCGCGGAGCCATCGATATGTCGTCTTGAATAGTTGCCAGTCAGACCTGGCCTGGGACTGCCTCCCCTCATGGGATAGAAAATACCATGAATCAGTCCGATGGTTATTTATTAATTATTTTCTACTTATTCTATATTCACAAAATAAGTGTCAGGTATACATGAGCCATTCCACGTCAGACCGGACAAAATAAATCAAAAAATGACCTCGATGTTACCGATTTCGCTATCATTTTTTTTACGGGTTCTATGGAACAAATAAATTAATCAAACAATTATTTGTTTTTTCCTTTCGACCCCTATTTTCCAAGTTACACGGGGGTGAAATTCAGGAAAAACAGCCAAAAATCAAAAACATACTCCTCTTTAAACGGTCATATCTTTGATTGTATCCATCCTAGAGACTTCATCCAAGAACCATTTCAAAGCTATTGAATGACAATATTATAATATATTTATTTAATTTCGCGGTAACTGACGATTCTATTTGTTATAAACAAATATATTATTCAAACGTGATTTTCAACGCAAATACCAAGCGATAAAATTATCGAAAAAAATATGAGCGTATTCCTTGATCAATTCTCTACGAAATCGTTAAGTCAATTTTATGAAGAATCGATGGAAACCATGTTAAAACGATTTATTTATAAGCGACGGCGCGCGCTACCACCGAAAAACCGTACCCGAGCCGAGTCTTTCAGCGGCAGCGCGCACCGTCGCTTATAAATAAATCGTTTTCACATGGTTTCCATCGTTCCTTCATGAAATTGACTTAACGATTTTGTAGAGAATTGATCAAGGAATACGCTCATATTTTTTTGATAATTTTATCGCCTGATATTTGCGTTGAAAATCACGTTTGAATAATATATTTGTTTATAACAAATAGAATTGTTTGTTACCGCAGAATTAAATAAATATATAGAAATAGTAGCATTCAATAGCTTTGAAATGGTTCTAGGATGAAGTCTCTAGGATGGATACAATCAAAGATATGACCATTTAAAGAGGAGTATGTTTTCGATTTTTGGCTGTTTTTCCTGAATTTCACCCCCGTGTAACTTGGAAAATAGGGGCCAAAAAAAAAATTGTTTGATTAATTTATTTGTTCCATAGAACCCGTAAAAAAAAATGATAGCGAAATCGGTAACATCGAGGTCAGAAAGCTGTCCGGTCTGACGTGGAATTGCTCACATGGGACTGAACAATGGTGGTGATGAGTGTTGAAGACGTCCGCCCGCTCATAAGATGCCCTCTTTGTCAATGAACAGATTTAGGCGCCTGAGTTTACTATTAGGCCTTAAAGTTCTCCCCCGGTGGAGTATCTTTATTTCATCGCCGAAGGTATCCCTCTGAACTATCCGTATGATGGTTTGATGTGCTTCTCGTAATTCCCGGACTGTAAGATGATCTTTTTCGCCAGATCGTCTCAAGAATCGCAAACAGTATGCGATGATTCGTTGTAATTTTGAGATAGATGAGTACCACATCAGTATTTCATGGTTTACCGGACTAGAAATTGCTAGATAGGTGACTCGTCGTTGTTCTGGAAGTTCCTCGAGTGGTTTCAGCTCCAGAGCGGGCCAGGTTTCCTCTCCGTGACTGAGCCACGTCGGACCCTGCTGCCAGATCGAGGCTCGCGTGAACTCTTCCGGTCCTTGACCGCGAGATACCAGGTCTGCTGGATTATCGTGTGTTCGGACACGGTACCAATCAGTGTTGGGCAGATTTGTAATTAATTAATTACAAATTACAAATTACAATTGTAATTTTCAATTGAAAGTCGAATCAATTACAAATTACAATTGTAATTTGTAATTGGAAATCGAAGCAATTACAAATTACAATTGTAATTTGTAATTGAAAGTCGAATCAATTACAAATTACAATTGTAATTTGTAATTGAAAGTCAATCAATTACAAATTACAGTTGTAATTTGTAATTGAAAGTAAACTCACCAGACATTGCAATTAAATTCTACCCATGTAAATAGAGTACGATGAGATCGGAAATTTTGATGTTGAAATGACGTAACTATTTTTGTCGCTGGCTCTTAGACAATAATATCCAATTTGAGTCATTTTATTGGGGAAATCTTCGTGGGACATGGAGTTCCCAATTAGTGGAAAAAACACCCATATATCCAGACCTATTCCCTGAGCTACAGGCTACTACAAAACTATGTCAGTTACATTGCCATAAGCTAAGTTGTAATGGTTGGTGCGAGATAAATCTATTAGCTTGCTGCAAGCTGGCATGAGCGTTACAGAATCACCTTGCACCAATATAGTTCGGCTATCGTGCGCCAAGATTCGAGCTAGCTTGAACAGCTAGCAGCGAGCTTCCGCCAAGACACGATTTCTACCTGGGAGGGTATTATTAACAGACCTTTATCAATTGAACGTAGCTCACGTGAGATCCTATGGCCGTCCCACTCTGAAAATTTAAGTCCCTGACTGAAAAAATCTCAGCTTTCACATGAAAAACTCAAAAGTGAGATAAATTTTGGTGGCGCATGAAAAAAAGCGGTTTTTTTTTTGCCGAAAAACGTGTTTTTGAGATTGATTTCGGAAAGTTATTCAGAAATTAACAACATATTCGGAAAGGTGAGAATTTTCCACATAAGATACCTATATTTTTCTAATTTTTTTATCCCGATAACGATACGAAAACAATTCGTGTTTAAACCTCAATTAGGTCGAAATGGTAAACTTCTATGTGGAATTTCTCGCGAACGGTAAGTCCTAGAAGGTTCAAACTTGGTGAACTTTTTAATCTTAGTACACACTACGGGAGGTAAAAATTTCAGACAAATCGGTTTTTTGACGTCCCGTTCATTTGTTGATAATTGATGGACTTGCCCCTATATATGGGGTATTCCAAAATATTTTGAACGGTCATTTATCCCGACCCCCATCGATTTCCGAATAAATTATTCTCACGGTAACCCTAGACTCAGGTATGATTGCTGAATTATTTTAGAATTTTCCGATTTTTTTTTTTAGAAGTTACGATTTTTTGAAAATCGCACTTTTCGGCAACAGCTCGTTTTTCATCAAATTCTAGTCGGCAACCAAGGTATCCCATGGTAAAGTGACTTGTACAGAACTTTCCAGTTTTTTGACGTACTTTGAGATGGAAATATTTGTAGATTTTTTCAGACACCGGAAGTGCCAAAACTCTCGTTTCAAAAATCAAAATCGTGGATTGCAAAAAGTCGCCGTAATCGATCTTTTTGAAATTTGTAGACAAAATTCGACATTGAACGACGGAATTTTTAAGACCAGACCGAAGTTGGGCCGACATCGGGTTTAGGAGGTATGGCTATTTTAGTCACGCGAAAATTCATATTCCGGCGTTATTTTTGTTATTATTATTATTATTATTAAAATTATTATCATTATCATTTTTATTATCATTATTATTATCATTATCATTATTATTATTAATTGATAATAATAATAAAAATAATTATTATTATTTCAATAATAATAATAATAATGATAACAAAAATAACGCCGGAATATGAATTTTCGAGTGAATAAAAAGGCCATACCTCCTAAACCCGATGTCGGCCCAACTTCGGCCTGGTCTTAAAAATTCCGTCTTTCAATGTCGAATTTTGTCTACAAATTTCAAAAAGATCGATTACGGCGACTTTTTGCAATCCACGATTTTGATTTTTGAAACGAGAATTTCGGCACTTCCGGTGTCTGAAAAAATCTACAAATATTTCCATTTCAAAGTACGTCAAAAAACTGGAAAGTTCTGTACGAGTCACTTTTCCATGGGATACCTTGGTTGCCGACTAGAATTTGATGAAAAACGAGCTGTTGCCGAAAAGTGCAATTTTCAAAAAATCGTAACTTCTAAAAAAAAAATCGCAAAATTCTAAAATAATTCAGCAATCATACCTGAGTCTAGGGTTACCGTGAGAATAATTTATTCGGAAATCGATGGGGGTCGGGGTAAATGACCGTTCAAAATATTTTGGAATACCCCACACATAGATATTCAAATCAAATTTTCAATATTGTTTTTTCTTGTTCAAATGTACCTTTACATGTAACAAAAGTTTCGTGAGCAAAAATAAATTGCATCTTTGAAATAAACGCATTGAAAGAAAACCTCGGCTAGACCAGACTGAGATTGTTCAGTGCTGGAAGCTGCTGATAGTATTCTGTCCACCTCGTATGGACGTCGAGTGGTAATGATTCCTCCTAGTCTACCTTCAAACTCCATAATTTCTGCATGAGGATTTTAGTTGTAATAATAACGGGAGCCAGTAATCCCAGCGGATCAAAAATTTTAGCAGTTTCAGCTAAGATAGATCTTTTCCTGATTTTCGTAAGTTCTGGTGATATTTTCACGGTGTATACGATGGCGTCAGAATCAGAATTCCAGAATACTCCGAGATTTTTGAGTATTGTAGATTCTCCGTGGCCTATGCGCAGGTTTATGCTTTCCTGAGGAATATTGCTCCCCTGTTGAGAAGGTTACTGCTCAAACTCTCGAAAAGTCTTAGATTGCTAATTAACAAATGATTATTTTTATGCAACAATGGCTTATGTTTCTCAATGTTATTGTCTTAACTAATTTCTTATTTTACTCATTTCCATTGGTAATGGGGCTAATTTCTTGGCATGGTGCACAAATGCACTGTTGGCTGTCTTAATTTTCACTGTTCGGATGATCCCATCGGGACCTGGATATGTCTCGATTACACGCCCGAGGGTCCAACGCCATTTGTGGTAAATTATCGTCCTGGACGACCACCACTGACCCCTGTTGAATAGTGTGGGCCCCTTTTGCCCATCGATGACGAATGTTTTCGTTTAAATATTCTTTCCGCCATCGGTCCCAGAAGTGCTGTTTCACCTTCTGCAGGTGTTGCCAGGCTGACAACCGACTGGAAGGAGTGGCCCTGAAATCTCGATCAGGTACGCTTGTTAATGTTTCACCAATAAGAAAATGCGCGGAGATGAGGACAAGGAGATGATTAGGATCGGATGACAGTGAAGTGAGAGGTCTTAAGGGGGGGGGGGGGGGGGGGGGGGGTAAGGTTAATTCGGTGAAAAAAAGACATGTCTTGAAGATTTTTTTTTGGCGATACAGATAGTGTTAGTTTATTCAGTCAATTTCCATATAATAATGCAACATTTGAACAATATTTCCCTAAATTTTCATTGCAAAATATTGAAAATTGAGCGAGTGACAGTGAATCTCCGGAGGCGCCTCGAAAAAAAATGGTTTTGCGGTGTTCAGCATAACTCGCAACAGAATCATCCGAAACAAAAAAATCAAAATGCATTTTTCAAAGGAGATGTTTCTCGAGGTAATGACGAGAGGATTTTTTTTTTTTTTCGATTTTTCAATTTTTCGTAGCCCTTGAAAGCCAAAAAACCGATTTTCGCTGAAAAAATCGGCCAATTTTCTGTTGTAAAATTAATAATTATTAAAAAAAAAAAAAAAGCTCTCGACAATACCTGGTGAATTATGTGAAGAAGTACTGTGCAAAATTTCAAAACGATTGGTCCAGTAGATTTTGAGTTATGGTGAACACGGGCTTCGAATATGACAAGTTTTAGAAAAACGCTCAGCTTTGCACACTGAACAATCCAAAATGGAACTCGATAATTTCTTTTATACTTACACAGAGTCGTCTATGCCAGGTCCATGAAGTATAGAGCTCTATACTATGTCTCGAACATATACAAGGTCCTTTTACATACCTATGAAGACCCTTCCACGAAGAAATAAATGTAGGGGTTATAATAGAGCAAAAAAAGCGCTTTAGGTATTCCCGCTCATAACTCCGTTAATTTTGCTCCGATCGATTTAAAATTTTGACACAATATTCTTGAGACGTTATACATTCATATAAAAAAATATGAAAAAAATGCAGAAAAAAAAGTTTAAATACCTTACCCCCCCCCCCCCCTTAAATTTAAAATAGCCTCGATTTCGATTACAAATGTATTGAATTGCTCGAATGTGAACAACTCATTGCCAACGACTCGTTTTAAATGATGTTTGAATGATTTGATTGCCGGTTCTAAATTCCTCCGAAATGTGGTGACAGAGGTGGTATAAATTTCCATTCGATGCCCTCTTCTGTGAGGCAATTGCTGATTTGATTGTCAAATTCTCTTGTTTGGGTAAGGAGTACAATTCATCTAACTCGTTCTTCGCACCCTTCAAGTTTGATCCATTGTCAGAATAAATTGAGGCACACCGGCCTCGTCTACCCATGAATCTGTTTAATGCTGCAAGAAATCCGTCTGTAGTCATATCACTGACTACTTTTAAATGTACGGCTTTGACTGATAAGCAGGTAAATACTGCTACATAAACCTTGATTCTATTTTGATTTCTTAATTTCCTTTCCTTGATGTAGAATGGGCCGCAGGACCGAACATCCCGGCCTCGAAAGGACTGGCTTTCAACTAATATTATTACATTGACATATATTGTTACATTTATTATTACTATTACAAACAAGCAGGTTAATTATTCTTGGACTAGTTACTTAGCTAGGTATTTATGAGTCCTTTTCCAAAGTCAGAATGCACACCTTGGCCACAGCTCGTTTTAGTACCCCGTGAGAGGTCTTAATACTAACTACTCTCACTCGGTCATCCCTGCCCGCGTGAGTGTCTATACGCTAAGCAAGTTCTACTACACTCGTATAAACAAGCTTGTGTGTTCGTATACATGCATGCGATTTCCACACAAGAGTTGCCTGTCACACAAGTTAGGCGGCGCTGGCGGTCATATACATGCATACATTTTACACACACTATTAGCGTACTGGAATTGTACTTGCCTAGCGTATTATTCGACCCATGCGCCATTGCATAGGAAGTTGTCGTCCTTCAAAATCACCAACGCTCCTTGCAATTCGGGACCGGGTTTTGATTGAGCCCATTTTGACCGTTGCTGTAACTGGGCTAGGTATTCGCGGCTCCATCGTGACCAGAAGTGCTGTTTCAACTGAGATAGGTACTGATATCTAGTCAAGCGATTTGACGGTACGTCTAATAGGTCGACCTGAGGAATCGCGGTCAGCGGCTCACTGATTAAAAAATGTCCCGGCGTCAGGCGCACAAAGTCGTCGGGATCGTTAGACATGGGTGACAACGGTCGCGAATTTAAACAAGCTTCGATTTGATTGAATATCGTAGGGGAGACCGGGGTAAAGTGAACCATGAAAAGTTTAAAGTGATAAAACAATTCATTTTCACAATCAATTCTTTTGTAAATAAGTTTGAGATGAGCTTTGATCTTTAATAAACATTAATCGATTATAGGAATTAATCACTTCAAGTATATATTATCATTAAAAACAATTATAATGAATGAGTCAGAAAGGTTCAATTTGCCCCAGGACCGGGGTAAATTGAACTTGAGTCGGGGCAAATTGAATTTATGCAGAAAAATATTAGAAAATAGTTACTCACCAAATTTAAATTGTTTTGTTTGAAATAGTACAATATTCTATTGTAGTTATATAATAAAATCTGTTCCAAATGTAGAAGAAATTTCATCTAATTAATTAATGACAACTTATAACCCTTCTTGTGTC
Organism: Tenthredo mesomela; assembly: GCA_943736025.1. Taxonomy (NCBI): domain Eukaryota; kingdom Metazoa; phylum Arthropoda; class Insecta; order Hymenoptera; family Tenthredinidae; genus Tenthredo; species Tenthredo mesomela. Next base: position 40,770,850 of record OX031013.1, read on the forward strand.
AGACAGGCAGGAATTTGAACGATGCGCATCTTTTACGCGCAACCTCCTTCAAAACCATTGTCTCACAGACAGTCATTTTACCCCGACCAATTTACCCCAAAGCTATACAGGGTGATCCAGAATGCGGTACTTTCCTTACACCGGTGGATTCCTTGTAAAAATCTAAGACCAAAATTATTCATCCTAAAATGTCGAATGCTTAGCCGTGTTCAGGTAGGAGACGTTTGAAGTAAGCCAAAGTAAGCCAATACGAGGGCAGATACGAGAATGGCTCAGCCGCCGCTACGCCGGTATTGTTGGCCCGCCACCGCGAACTCGCAAAGAAACGACGATCAGACGTCCGCGGCTCTGCTGTATGTAGCTAAGCTATACAGGCGATGCAATGAAAACAGAAGAAACGAACTATGAATGTAATAAATAAGGTAAAGTCGGGAGAGATGCCACAATTTTTTTTATAAAATTCATAACTTCTACAAAAATAGATATTAACAAACGTATTTATCAGTGACCATTCTTTAAACTATGTACTATAATTTGGCCCTAACCAAAAATAGATAAACTTTCATTTTCATATAAAACATACGTCAACAAAAAACATTTATGGTGGCCACTAGTCAGGGAAAACCGGAAAGTCAGGGAAAAGTCAGGGAATTCGGAAAATGGTCAGGGAGGTCAGGGAAAAGTCAGAGAATTTTTCGGCCAGTCAGGGAATTTTATGGTGACACAGAACAAGACAGAATAGAACGTCCCCCGTGATTCTTTCTTCTTTCTACCTTGCGCGGAATTATTAATCAGAAAATTATTAATTATTAATAATTCAAAAAATCATTCTCTATCAGCATTGATTCAGAGCGTTGTTTATTATAGGTATACTTGAATAACCAGTAATTGGTCCGAAATTCAGTCAGGGAAAAATTATGATTTGGACAGGGAAAAGTCAGGGAATTTTTTTGACTGTTTGTAGTGGCCACCACGTAATATGTGAGTAATATGGGCGAAAAATTTATTATTTCGAGGTTCTATAAAAAGACTGCAGCGAATATTTCCAACTAAAAACTAAGTTTCAATCCATCTACTGCATCAATTAAAAACTACCGGATCAATGAGTTACAAAATTTTATCAGATTTGAGTCATATAAAATCCTGGACTGAAACATTTTTTTTTTTTTTTTCAAATCCCTTGACCATTCTACAGATGTCATCTTTTAATCCAGAAGATTAATAGATGACCGATCGAATCCAGAACAATATAATCAGTTCTAAGATACAGAAAACCGTATCGTTTGCTCAAACCAAAATTAATATCCTCCCATTCTTTTCCAAGACATCGTCGGTCAGTAAACTGACTACATCCGCACAACAGGCACCAATACGTACGTTCCGCTAAAAATGGTGAGATGTGATTTTATAACGCGAGACCCTGAACGTTATTTTGATCTCTGATATTTGGTCTTGATCTTCGATTGGTTGATTTTAAAAAAAATGATGGCCATAGAAATCGGTAACCTGGTCATCCACGATGGCTTCATATCTATTGATTCTGGATCCAGACCAATCTCGTGAAATCATTCCTGTATACCTTCATATGAATGATTACGTTTTTTAAAACGATTTTCCGATAAAAATTGGCATCTTGAAGATACGATATAATAGTATATTTCGTATCAAGCGCGTAATAGTACATTGTGCACCAAGGTCGTAAAGTGGAACTTTTAAGGCCGAGTGCGATGTTTTAAGTATGAGTCGTAGACGAGCGCGCGAAGCGTGCGAGGCGAAGACGAGTACTGAAAACATCGTGCGAGGCGTTAAAAGGCCCACCTCCATGGTGCACACGATACTTTATATAACGCAAGCATATTTTTCTCGCTATTTGATGCCTCTGTATAGGACCTAAAAGTGGTACTTTTAAAGTCCGAGGACTTAAAGTGGTACTTTTAAGTCCTAGGACTTAAAAGTACCACTTTAGGTCCTATACAAAGGCATCAAAAAGCGAGGAAAACATGCTTGCGTTATATAAAATTTTATATTAGTGGTCACGGTATCACACGAGGGTGTAAAGTATTACGCCCGTGTTGCGAACGATATCTTTCGTTGCAGTTGGCGTCAAATTCGATTTTATCCAAGCAGAACAAGTTGTAAAATCGGATTCTACGCCCACTGCAACGAAAAATCCTTATTCTTCGTGTTTGTAAATCAATGAGTGTCATTAGTCCAAGTTCATTCAATCAGCTGTTCTCATTAAGAGAAATTTCAATTGTGCGAATACCAAGTCATTATTTAATGTTTGCAAGATGCATTCTTACATAGTTAGAACAATAATAAATAATGATAATAATAATAATAATATGAGGAAAGATCTCAATCAATCCCGTCGAGTCAGTGTGTGATGTCTGTTGCCTGACGTTTTGGTTAAAAAAAAAATCAGAGGCTGAATTTATCAACGAAATTTACAACAAAAATCAGTCAACTGTCTGATAGTGAAACTGAAATTTTTCATAAAAAAGAACTAGTCCAAAAATTACGTTAAACATTAAATAATGACTTGGTATTCACACAATTCGAATTTCTATTAATGAGAACAGCTGATTGAATGAAATTGGATTAACGACGTTCAATAATTTACAAACTGGAAGAATCAGGATTTTATATCGTAGCGTCAAGATGAGAATTCTTATCGAAAAATCATTTTGAACAATCAATCCTTCACACGAAGGTATACAGAAATGATTTCACGAAGTTAGTCTAGATACAGGATTATTAGATATGAAACCACCGTGGATGACCAGGTTACTGATTTCTATGGTCATTAGGGTGGTTCAAAATAACCCGACCCCCGAATTTTTTTCGGGGGCCCCCCTGAAAAGCTTCAGTACGATGAGGAAAGATTCTTCGAGCTCGATAAGCGCAAATGGATAAGATTTAGAGGTCGCGCAAACGCGTTTGCTGCCCAAAATCGTCGTTTTTCTCGTTTTCGCTTTTTTATTAAAAAAAAAAAAAGGTTTCCAATGAGAAATATTCCAAATCAAGGGCTGCCGATTTTTTCCCCAATAGAATACACCACAGAGACTCGAGACAAAGTCCAAAAACCGTTACCGAAACCATAGATTATGAGATAAAAAATCTTTCGTGTCATTTTTTCGTGATTTTCACTTGATTTTAAAAAAATTCCCGCTGGCATGATTTTCAAGGGATATAAATTTTGCGGGTCTGGACTTGTTCATCAAGATCTATAGTTTCATACAACAAATAAGGAAATCATAGGATACTTCATTGGCGAATTTTTTTTTTTAGGCATTATTTTTCGTTAGGCGAATATAAAAATTCGCGAATGAATTATCCTATGATCTCCTCATTTGTTGTATGAAACTATGGATCTTGATGAGCAAGTCTAGACCCGCAAAAGTAATATCCCTCAAAAATCATGCAAGCGGCAATTTTTTTTAAATCAAGTGAAAATCACAGAAAAATGACGCGAAAAATTTTTTATCTCATTATCTATGGTTTCGGTAACGGTTTTTGAACTTTGTCTAGAGTCTCTATGGTGTATTCGATTGGGGAAAAAATCGACAACCCTTGATTTGAAAGACTTCTCATTGAAAAGCTTTTTTTTTCAATAAAAACGCGAAAACGAGAAAAACGACGAATTTGGGCAGAAAACGCGTTTGCGGACCTCTAAATCTTATCCATTCGCGCTTATCGACCGCGAAAAATCTTTTTTCATCGTCCTGAAGCTTTTCAGGGGGGCCTCCGAAAAAAATTCGAGAGTCGGGTTATTTTGAACCACCCTAATGGTCATCGTTTAGTTTTAATCAATCATTCGAAGATCAAGACCCGGTCAAGACCAAATATCAGCGATCAAAATAACGTTCAGGGTCTCGCGTTATAAAATCACATCTCACCATTTTTTGCGCAACGTACGTATTCGTGCCTTTATGTGCGGATGTAGTCAATTTACTGACCGACGATGTCTTGGAAAAGAATGGGAGGATATTAATTAATTTATTAATTAATCAATTTTTCGCTCATAATAGTTATATCCATTCATTTGGATGGTTAAATTTACTCATAGAATACTATTTTATAAGTTTAAAATACCCGGTAGTAAATTTTCAAGTCTGGCCACCTTTATTTTCGAATATTCACTGACAGCGAGTAATAATGAGCATTAATTTAGTATTTTTATTTCCTTTTATTCCTCTTTCGTACAGATTTCTACTACTTCGCTTGTCGGTTGATGCTTCTAATTTGCGAGTCAGCTAATCTTCAAATTAGGGCTATTGGGTTTTTACTCTAGTGGTGGAATTGAAAGCTGGTTCAAAAGTAATTATCAAATACGGACGCAAAATGATGACAGTCCTTGAATAATGCTGATTAGATATTCATGAATAAATCTGTAATGGGCTAAAGTCAGGACAGATGCCACATTTCTTGTATCTCTGAGATTTTCCGACCGATGGTGTTGCAATGGTGATTTATGTTCAGTATCAGAGTAATGAAGCAGACGACAATCGGTATTGCAATCGAAATCATACAAAGAATAAATAGTGCTGTTCCAAAAAATCGATTAATCGATTATTAATCGATTAATCGATTAAGGGGGTATATACACCTTTGAATTTTCAAAAAATCGTTTTTATTTTTATATTTTTTTTTGAATGCTAGTGACCTACTTTACCTGCAAATAAATTGGCGTCAGAAAATCTAGAGGATTTGAAAAGTTATAGCCATGACAGTCCCGAGTTGCGAAAAAGCGCCGCCGCGCAGCGCGCGGACGCTCATATTCGTCTCGTAAATATTATACACTATCTACAGTACCGCCAACACCACTATCTCACTTTTTTTGACGTTTTCATATATTTTGTTTTTGAATTTTATTCTGTGATTTTTCAATTCTTTGTAATTATGATTTTTATACGTATTTAATTTTCAATCTTCTTTTGAATTGTGATTATTGATAGAACACATGGCTGCGATCTACATTTTTCGAGGTTAGGTGTCCACTTGTTTGTCAAATGTCATGCTTTCATAACGAATTCAAACCAATAGTAATTTCCAATATTGAACAAAGACAGTGTATATATATGTCTGAGATGAGACTTCGGAATCGAAAGAAGATGATCCATCGAAAAGTGCATTTGAAATCGATGCCAGGAGACTACACATTCAGATTTTTTAAAAGATGAGTATTTCTATCATATATTAATTGCGAAAGTTTGATAAATATTATAAGAAAAAAGGTATGATTGATGAAAGATGAGAGAATTTTCGGAATATTGACAAAAATTGTCAATATCTAGCATCTTCTGAATCTCAAAATATTGAAGATCATGAATTCTGAAGAATTTTTATGTTTTGAAAAATTTTCATCAGATTTTCCCTGAAGCAATTCATTCTTTTTCTAGCAGTCTTACTGGACACCTACCGGACACTGTTGTTGAACAGAACAGGTTAAAACTCACTACAAACCTCCGCCTGGCACATGTGTCTAGACTCGACTCATAACACATCGATGCGAGAGCAGCTGCGGATCCAGCATATTAATCATCAGCCAAATCTTAGAACTTGATTTTCTGTAGCTACATTTCCTTCTCTAGGAGAAGTAGAAAATAAAAAAAAATAAAAAAAAAAAATAAAAAGTTTAAAAGTTGATTCCTGAACAATCATTATTTTGACCGGTTGCCGTAAAGAATAAAATCAGCCGTTAGACCGATCTTTGATTTTTAGGTCCTGAATTATTCAGGAGAGGTGCCTCTATCAGATGAACAGAGAACTTTTTGATAAACCCATTTTTAGTTGAAATATTAGAAAAATAAGCAAAATTTTTTTTCAAATTCAGAAAAAAAATCGAAAAAATTCAATAACTCAAGTAATTCTTGCAATATCAAAAAGTTCTCTGTTCATCTGATAGAGGCATGTCTTATGAACAATTGAGGACCAAAAATTCCAAGATCGGTCCAACGCTGGGTCTGATTCTTTACGGCAACCGAGTGATTTTGTATTTTCCCATCTTCAGCGCAGCCACTATTAGACTGGAAGTAATACATGATGTAATATATGGATAATGAAGGTCAAACCCTCCCCAAACATGATGATTTTTTTGAATTTTATCAGAGTCTTCAAGTTAAAAAAAAAAAGAAAATTGTTTTTCAGAAATTCAACCAATTTAAAGGTGTATATACCCCCTTAATCGATGGACCGATTTCACGACATGAAAATATCGATTAATCGGTTGATCGATTAATAATCGAAAGATTGATTAATCGAACGATTAATCGATGATTAATCGGAAATGATCTAATCAAATTATCATTCGCTGAATGAATACGAGCATCATTTCGGCTAGGAAAAGGATGTCTGTTCGGGAACTTGGCATATTCAAATGATTAATTGAATAATTAATCAAATGATTCATCAATTAATCGAATAATTTATTGATTTTTCGATTAATCATTCGATTAATCATATAATTAATCGATCTTCCGATTATTAATCGATTAATCGATTAATCGATTTTGATCGATTTAATTTAGTGATCGATAATCGATTATAAAATTCAATAATCGAACAGCACTAAGAATAAAGCGGAAAGAATACGAATTTTCCTCGTTGCAATTTCATGCGGTGGAGGGGTGCCTATTAATGCAAGTATATCACTGGCCTCGTTACAGTTTTCATTAATGTTATGGTTTTATCGAATTCATACAGCCCAATTTGATGTGTATACGTTCCATTCGCGAAGCGAAAATCAGTATTCTCATTAGACAATATTATATGGTGGCCACTACAAACAGTCAAAAAAATTCCCTGACTTTTCCCTGTCCAAATCATAATTTTTCCCTGACTGAATTTCGGACCAATTACTGGTTATTCAAGTATACCTATAATAAACAACGCTCTGAATCAATGCTGATAGAGAATGATTTTTTGAATTATTAATAATTAATAATTTTCTGATTAATAATTCCGCGCAAGGTAGAAAGAAGAAAGAATCACGGGGGACGTTCTATTCTGTCTTGTTCTGTGTCACCATAAAATTCCCTGACTGGCCGAAAAATTCTCTGACTTTTCCCTGACCTCCCTGACCATTTTCCGAATTCCCTGACTTTTCCCTGACTTTCCGGTTTTCCCTGACTAGTGGCCACCATAAATGTTTTTTGTTGACGTATGTTTTATATGAAAATGAAAGTTTATCTATTTTTGGTTAGGGCCAAATTATAGTACATAGTTTAAAGAATGGTCACTGATAAATACGTTTGTTAATATCTATTTTTGTAGAAGTTATGAATTTTATAAAAAAAATTGTGGCATCTCTCCCGACTTTACCTTATTTATTACATTCATAGTTCGTTTCTTCTGTTTTCATTGCATCGCCTGTATAGCTTAGCTACATACAGCAGAGCCGCGGACGTCTGATCGTCGTTTCTTTGCGAGTTCGCGGTGGCGGGCCAACAATACCGGCGTAGCGGCGGCTGAGCCATTCTCGTATCTGCCCTCGTATTGGCTTACTTTGGCTTACTTCAAACGTCTCCTACCTGAACACGGCTAAGCATTCGACATTTTAGGATGAATAATTTTGGTCTTAGATTTTTACAAGGAATCCACCGGTGTAAGGAAAGTACCGCATTCTGGATCACCCTGTATTTTCAGTAGTAATATCACAAGACCTTCAAAATTATCGGATATTTCCCGATTGTTTTGCTGCGTGGCATCGAGAGGGCTAAGTTTTGCAGATCTAAAATCACGAGCGCGCAGCGCGAGGGATTTTTGTGCAAAACTTGGCCCATTCGTTGCCACCCAGGATCAAAACATGAGGGAAATAACCGATTCATTTTGAAGGTCGAGTGGTATTCGACGGATTATTTTTCGCATTCGGATTTGGCCAAGCAGAGAGCGGCAGGTTAGAAAAAATTAGAAATTATTTACGAAGTTCATGACTTTTATCGCGGTATTTGACAGTTATAAAAACATTTGCAAAGCTAGAGGTAAATTATCAAAAGCTATGGGTAAATTATCAGTATAATAACGAATTGGGATGTCCTTCATATCATCAAATACCGCGCTCTGATTGGCCAGAATCCGAGTGCTAAAAATAATCAGTATAATAACGAATTGGGATGTCCTTCACATCATCAAATACCGCGCTCTGATTGGCCAGAATCCGAGTGCTAAAAATAATCAAAATAATATTTATTTCAACCGATATAACTAATACTTTCAATATTGTTATAATTGTTGATGAATAGTTTAATGATTGCAGAAGTCGATAAAATAAATTTTAATCTAAAAACGAAGTACATGTAAACTAAGAATTAAAATCACGAAAATTATGGTTAGAGAGCACCAAAATATTCATTTCGCTCTTTTTTCTCAGGAATACGAAAATTTTAAAACAAATCGATTTCTTTATTATCGCGATGATATTAGACTTCTTCATTTTTATTTTCACGTGTTTACATTTATCCATATCAGAATAATTACAGAAATTCAATTTACCCCAGAGTTCACTTTACCCCGGTCTCCCCTATATAGTTCTTCGAAGGTTAAAAGCGCGTTTCCGATCACCTTTCTCATGTGTGTCCTGGCTGATTTTACCCCTGCTTCCCATAGCCCGCCAAAATAGGGCGAATAGCCTGGAGTGAAATGTCATGTGATTAATTGGTTACCGATGTATTCGGCATCATCAGCTCGGTGTTTCTCGTTCTTTAGCAGATTTGCGAGATCCTTTAATTCATTGTTCGCACCTACAAAGTACATAAAAACCGAACGTCACATTTTGCCGCCGCCACCCCCTCCCCCCTCCCCCCCCCCCCCCCCCGACTTGTAACGTCACGTCAACCTTGACCCCCCCCCCCCCCCCCCCTAAAGGCAAACGTATTTGTTGAATGGCCCCTTAAATATAAATACATAACAGGCTGTATTAAAGTACTGAGTTTCAATTTAATGAAAAGAATTCGTTTCAGTGGAGTAGAAAATAAAGGGTGGATTAAGATTTACAAATGTGACAAAATTTTAGATTTGAAGTGAAAGAACGGTACAGTTATGAAGTTAAGTCTGACGAACACTTGTAAGGTGCCCGGAGAGCTATCAGCCGAATCACCTTCTTCGTGTCAAGTCTCGATGGCTTCTGCCTGATCATTTCCTTGGTAAGGGAAATTCTCTGGGATGCTCTTGTCTTCCTCTTTCGGCCACTTAGGGGGTGCATAGTGTCCCAGCCGAGTGTGGGCCATGTGCAGATTTATTGCATTGCCTGCGTTTTCCGAGTCCGACCCTTGCGATGTGTTTTGTGAGTTTTTAAAGATAGGTGATTCTGCAGCGGGTTTTTTATTGCCTGGCCGTCGATGAAGAAGGGTGTGATGAGGTTTTTGACAGCGATAGCACGGCCCTGACTTGCAGGCTTGTACGGTATGTCCTTTTCCGAGGCAGTTACCGCAGAGAGATTTGCTAATCGTCGCTTTCTGTCTTTCGTCTCTCGATAATGCGCGGAATCGATCGCACGCGTAAATCCGATGCTCTTCGCCACAAAAATTGCAGGAAATGTTTGTGTTCGTAGTAAAGGTTTGAGCCTTAGGCACCTGCTGAGATGCCTTGTTGCTTCGGTTTTTCCCTCCGTCTTGATTCCGCGTAGTATTATGCTTGTTCCCGTTATGTACTTCGTTTTGTGAGCTGAAGTCTTAGTAAAGATTCCTTCAGTCCTTCAGTGGTCTAATTGGATAAGGCGTCGCAGTACAAATGCGGAGGTCCCGGTTCAAACCCGGGCTGAAGGAATTTTTACTTGAAGAAATAATTATAATGCACTTCCGTTTCTTTCGGTCTTTCTGGGGATTGCACGCTCTATACAGAAGTGAGCTTCAGTTAGAAGACTTAAAATTTGGTTCGACTGATCCAATAAATTCTCATATAGTATGAAAATCCGTCTTTGCCGTGGCCGCGGGCACGAGATCGCGAGCGCGAGTGCGAACGAGAGCGCTGATTATTTTTACCGCGGGGTCGAGAGTCCCGAGTTGCGGCACTCTTTAATTCCGCGATTTCCTGTCGCATCGCAACCATCTGGGTCTGGAATGACAGTATCATTTGCTGCAGCTGCGTAACGAGGTTTGCTTCCGGCGACGGTGTCGGTACCGTTGCCGTTGTTTCTGCGACGGTCGCGCGCGGTACGTCGTCTCAGCTACTGCGTCTGCCAGCTCTGCTGCCTTATCTAGTTCGGTGTGGCGCTGGGTCGCAAGTATGACCTGCATATTTAGCGGTAGCCGTCCGAGCCATAGAGGTCTCAACCCAATAAGAAATAACGTATAAAAATAGGACTAATGTTCCGCAGAAAAACGTAGGGGAAGATGGCCCAAAGTGGATACCCCGGGCAAAGCGAATTCGGTGAATATCTCGGTGTCTGAAGTCGGCTGCTTATTGTCATATATATTGCATCATCTTACGTTAAAATATCAGTCAAAAACAGTGGCAAATGAGCTCAGACGCGTTGGTGCGAAAGCTACGCAAAAGATTAAACAAAACACTTTGAATTGTTAAAATTTTCCGGAGGTATGTATTGCGATGTATTTCACTTAATTATTGCTCTGGTCTAATTATCGTATTTTTTATGTTAAACGGCGTCCTTTTCTCGAGAAAAACACCATATGCCGATTTGTTTTTAATCAAATATATTCAAAGAAATTAATCATATTTGTTCTCAATGTGCTGCCGGGCAAAGTGAACCAGGCAAAGTGGATAGATATCCACTCAATGAGAAGAACAAAGATATCAGAGGCGCAGCAGGAAAATACGAAGACTGCGTGGCCATTGTGTGTAACGAAACCTACTCTGGAATAGGCGGCAAGCTTATTGAAAATTGGATCCAGTGCAACATGTGTAAGCATTAGGGACATGAGAAATGCACTATGTATGGCGAAAAAGGTGCATTCGTTAAAAAAAAAACACTGGTAGGGTAAATACACCAATAGATGGACACCCTCCAATAGATGGACAAATATTATTTCCAACAGCAATTACATTAAATTTAAGAACGAAATTGTAAAGTCGTAATTTTTCTCTATTATTATATGTAGTCCTAATTGCAAAAAATGATTTTTCTCATCTTTATATTTATAATAATAAAGAAAAAAAATATATTTAAATCTGACATGACGAAGTTTTGCTTCAGGGCGCCACCGCTAGTAAGCATGTGACAGATGTCCGATAAACGTTGTTTCTTATTACTATTCTAAATGATTAAAAAAATAAGGTATGTATACATAATTATGCTCGTATTTCACTAAAAAAGCTCTAAATATCGTAATAAAATGATACAATTATAAAAATATAAGAAAATTTAGCGTCCATCTATCCGTGACATATTTCTAACCTTTACCCAATAGATGAACATTGAGTTTACCTGGTAAATTTTCTTATATTTTTTTTTTTTAATTTTCTTCGTCGAAAATATTTATTAATATACTAATAAATATACATATATATATATACTTATATATATGTTAATTAATATACTTTATGTTTATATATATATTTATGTTTATTATTTATTAGTTTTTGAATAATGTCAGTATAGACTGTGAAAAAAAATTTCAACCTACTGCAATGAAAATGTAAGCGCAAGGAACCTTGCGAAGAAGATTTTTCTCACTGCTGTCAAAAATTCCTTGCGCATACACTTTCATCGCAGGAGGCTGAAACTTTGTTTCACTATCTATACTGACATTATTCAAAAACTGCTGCAAGGATTTTTTTATACACGTCTTTTCAAAGTTTTAAGAATTAAAAAACCTGTTTTTGCCAAAAATTTCACCGAAGTCTCCCCTTAAGCATTTCTTTTCCCTAGCTTTTAATGAAAAAAATTAATAATTTCAGCATTTTTTGTGTAAATAGTTAAGTAAAAAATATCATTTGCAAGGAGTGTCCATCTATTGGTTATTGGCTGTCCATCTACTGGAGATTTTGTCCATCTACTGGGGTTTTGGTCTTTTCCTGACATTTTTCTTTTTTGTTAATTATTACGAAGTTTCACAAAGTTTTAGTAATTTTTTTATAGTTAATTACATATTTTTACATTAATATAATTCATTTTATTATAACTTATTTATATTTTAGTATATTATTTTGATAAAAAAGCATGAGAGTTTGCTTAACCGTCCATCTATTGGTGTATTTACCCTATTCACTTTGCCCGGGCTCACGGGCAAAGTGAATAATTTTCCATTTTTTACTTTATGTTATTGTTTCGCTATAGCATTAATAATTTCACAACTTCTATCGATGTTTTGCATAGTTCATTGAACAACTTGAGAAAATCAGTTGTTGTTCACTTAATTTTTCGCTTTTTTTCCAAAAATATCCGCCGCTGAACATTAACCTATCCACTTTGGGCCATCTTCCCCTATATTTTACGTATATGCGTTTAATATACGTTTTTCTGCGGAACATTAGTCCTATTTTTATACGTAATTTCTTATTGGGAATACGCTATAAGGCACCGCTGTACCTGCCAAACCGCGGAAATGACGGAGAAACTGCGATGGTTTTCGATCGCCCATCACCTCGCGTTCTAGCAAGCGTCGCGTTTTCTACTCCTGTGTCGAGCTGAGCCTTTTGATGAGCTCCGCTTTGAGCGTTTCGTACGCGTTACCCACTGGCGGATTGACTATTATTTCACGCACTTCTTGCGCGTATTTTGAGTCCATTGCACTTACTACGTACCCGAACTTCGTGCCATCGGTGCTGACACCAGCCGCGCTGAAGCTGGTTTCAACCATGGAGAACCACAACTCCGGATCTGTCGCGTTAAATGGTGGTACGCGCACGGCCACCCGGTTGATTGAAAGTGCATTCCCGATCGCATCTGCAAGCTCGTTCGCGGTTGAGTCTCCGGTCCCATTTTCGTTAACGCTGCTCGGCATGTTGAGACGCAGATACTAACTATAAGTCTATATAACACAAAAGAGTCACTTAGCTCACTAAACTACGGATTAAAACTAGTCCTGAGTGTCACTTATCACGATACTTCACTGCACAAGTCACACACGATGGAACGGTGTTGGTTACTAACTACAAGATTTCCTGCAGAGCATTTTGCATTTTGCCACAACCGACTTGCCATCACTTGGCCGTTGACAAACACACTTGCATCTGTATCTTGATAGCCCGGCATTGGCAACTCCGGCTCTTTTCTACCGGCATTCGGTCGTTGATTCGCCGGCGTAAAGTGCAACTTTACGGCCGCGAAACACGACCGAAAAGGCGTACTTATTACGGATATTCGATCAAAAAATGTTGTTAGCACCTCGGCCGTAAGATTTTACCGCCTCGTGAGGATACTGCGTTCTTCGGACGGCTCGCCTCGGCTTGGCCAGTCCTCGGACGCGTCATCCTCACTCGGCCGTAAAATACTACTTTACGGCCTATGTACGAAAAATACTATTTTATCACTAATATACGGTAAAAGTCAATCAACCTCGTCTCATGTTGTAGAACTTGATTCAAACTATTCACCAGTAAAATTTCACACAAATCTGTCAAAAACCGCTTTTACAAGCTAACAACCACCTCCGATAGGGATACGACAATCCTTTCTCAGTAGCCTTATAGAAGTTGCAAGTTTGTTGGTGATGAAGTTAGTTGTAGAACCCGTATCGATGATTGCACGACAAGGAGTTCTAGATTTGTTTTGATGTAGAAAGTAGAGTAGAACAGTAGGAATAATATCATCATTTGGTGTATTGATAGAAAGAGATTTGAGTAGACCCGAGTGTAGTCAGGTAGATTCGGGTGGCGCGGCAGGTGTCGAGTCCAGGTGAAGAAAGGTGTGGTGTTTTTGACCGCACAGTCTGTAAACAACGCCCCTGCCCTTCGCAGGTAGATGACCCTTGCCAAGACAACTGTCGCACATCGATGCCTTCTTCGCTAATTGAACTCTTTGTTCCATTGACGCTAAGAGAAATTTATTACATGTGTGAACAGTATGACCTTCTCGGCATATCGGACACGGATAACTGGTTGAATTATGGCTCGTTTCCATGCAAGAGCCACCGCGCGGCAAAACGCATTCGGCCAGACATTTAACAATATTCGACAATCAAAATCGCACTGCCGCACGCGTATTGCCGCGCGACAACGCATGTATAGAAACTCGACATTAGACGTTGAAAGCGTACTGGATGTAGTGTTCGATGTAGATTGGCCATTGTTATTGTTATTTTTTGGTTGCGATGATTCTTTGTTCTTCGTTGTTACAAAGGCAATGCGATTGACCTTGTTTTTTGGCGTTTGGCTTGTTTTCGCGTTCAAATTTCTGCACTTGATCTTTACCCTTGGTTTCGATGCACGCGTTGCCGCGCGACAAAACGCGTGCGGCAGCGCGTTCAACCAATCAATAGCGCGGTGGTGCGATTGGAATTGATTGAATGTTTTGCTGACGCGTTTTGCCGCGAAGCAACGCGTGCATGGACACCAAGGGTTGAGCCTGGAGCACAGACTTTTCGTGTTCCGTGTTCGCCTCACCTACAGGCGCCACGATCGTTCACACATAGCTGTGATTGGTCGGCGCTGCGTGTGAGTGACTGTACACTGGTCACATTCTCTGTAGGTGAGCCGAAACGAAAAGTCTGTGCTCCAGGCTTAACCCTACGTTTCCATGCACGCGTTGCCGCGCGTTCAGCCAGTCAAAATCGCACCGCCGCGCTACTGATTGGTTCAACGCGTTTTGCCGCGCGGCAACGCGTGCATGGAAACTGTTTGATGAAGTGTTATCAGGATTATGTGATCCTGCATCGGTATTTGTTTTCTCAGTGTGTGTTGAATGTAAGGCAATGGAGTTTAATAACAAAGTAATTTATTAAAATTTGGTAACATTACAAATAACGAGTATATAGATAAAAGTTGAATTATTAAAAATAAAGGATTCGAATAAATGACTGAAAGTATCAGTACAGTAGAATTAAAACTAAGCAAAGTAACCTAGTCGATATAATATAGGAATATAAGTGTGTTTAGTGAATCGCGTCTTTAGTCCGAGGGTGTAAGTGCACCGCAGCAGAGGGATGTATTACTAGGCGAATACTCGACGAAGACTGACTTTGTTCGTTGAACTTAAGCTACATTAGCCTATGCGTTTGGGCCTGAACCCGAGAGGGTGGAAGGCAATGCCCAGGTACCCAGGTGCCCAGGTGTCCAGGTACCTCCATGCGTGGTCCGGTAGGGGTTGGAAAAAACCCAAGACGCCTACGTCACATTCGCGAGGCACTTGGCGTGGGACCCTTAGCGGGCTGCCGAGGGACTGCTGCATCTGGCGACCATCTGAGTGTCATAAACTTGGGAAACTTCGAAAGTCCCAAATTCATGGACAATCAAGAGGCGCAGAACGTGTTCTGGCCTTTGTCTTGCTTTCTATCTTTCCAGGCATGGTTATTTTCACGATGAATGTATGTGCACTCTTTATGGCACCGGAAATACCCAAGGGTCAGACCTGGCCTGGGACTGCCTCCCATCATGGGATAGAAAATCCCATGAGTCAGTCCGACGGTTATTTGTTAACTATTTTCTAATTATTCTATATTCACGAACTAAGTATACATGGGACTGAACAGAAACCTAGGGTTACTCGTGGATGATGTTTGCGAGTAATCTGAACAACTGGCGCGTTTTCCTAGGAAGTCGATCAGTGATGCATAGGACGGCATCTTATTGTCTGGGAGTGTAATTTCCCATTGATATTTTGTGTATTCACTGATTTTAGAAAGTAATGTTTTTGCGTGTGAGAAGGAACGTAAACACCTCACCTCAATTCAAACTTGTAATTTTTCCAATAAATAGCCTCTGATGAGGGCAGCATAACACTGCCGAAACGTCAGGCCATCACATTTCATAAATTGACTCGACTTGATTGATTGAGACCCTTCTCCGATTACTTCTACTTCGAGTGATACATTCATGATGAATAGTAAACACCTCACACTGGTTAAATAAATAAATGACTCAGTTGTCTATAAATTAATTGAATATATTTAATATCTGTACATGGATGTAGCGTAGTTTGTGTGATGTGATTTATTGTGGATTTTATTTGAATGTTTAGGTTTTTAATCTTGAATATTAAAAGTCTTTACTTGGACTGTCTTTAACCTTTCTTATTTTGAACTCTTTATTTTGAACTCTTTATTTTGAACTGACTTCCCCGGCTAGTGCCGGGGTTTATATCGTCTTGTCATCCCCCTGCGGACCTCCCCCGTGGGTGGTGACAAAGTCCCTTGCCTATGGAGGCGTGCAAACTGTCCCAAAAATCGTGAGTGGGAGTTTTTCCCCCGGTGGAGGTCGCAGTGGGTTTCTCCTTCGAGTCGCGGACCCGGGAGGGAAAGTTCCCTAGTCATAAACCCTGGGTACGCGAACTCTGAGTTTTGGGCATCACCAAGGCCCATAAAACATCTGGCTGACAGACTCGCGGATAAGCGACCCTTTCGTCTGCAGAGATTTGTTCAGTCCCAAAACATTTGGCTTTCACGGTTCCGCATGCTTGTAGGACATGTGGCCTGCAAATGTTGCTTCTTTAGCTGTATGAGAAATTCTGCGACTTTTGCTAAATTGCTCGCGCACCTCGGGAGTCCATTGGAATCGCCGATGTTTATGGGACCCTGGTGTGTCTATGCTAGCTAGCTAGGTTTTTACTTATAGCCTAGCTGTCATTACCCTAAAATATGAGCTTCGACGGTCTGCAGCCGTTTGAGTGCCAATAAAACATTTGGTCTGCAGCCGTTGCCCTAAGGCAACTCTTCGATTCTAATAATTTATAATATCTAAATGCCTCGGCGTAGCCGAGGCTTCAAATATGTTATCTAAACTTAAACAATAATCTTAATCTAGCTAATGGTTAATTTAAATAGCAAAAGGCACCAGTGTGGCCGAACACCGTTTCAAAGCGTTGTGAGCCGTTTTTACCGTGACGGTGCGGATGATTCCGTCAGCGCCTGGGTGCCACTCAATCACCTTGCCCATGGACCATCGCAAGGGTGAAAGATGATCTTCCCTGAGAAGAATGATCGTACCTGTCTGGATGCAGTGTTGACCTTGGGTCCACTTGCTGTAAACCGTCAACTCATTCGGGTAGTCTTGTCTGTCTGTATTTTGTTTGCCTGATCGGCGAATTTCATTCTGAGTCGCACATGTAGTATGTGATTACCCGCTGCAGTTACGAAATTGATGAGTAGCATGTCAGTATCGTGAAATTTACAGGCTTCGTCATGACTAGGCAGGTAGCACGTCGTTGTTCCAGAAGCTCGTTGAGTTGCGGTAGAGTTGATGATGGCCAAGTTTCTTCTTCTTGGCGAAGCTACGGTGAGCCACTTCGTTCGATCATTTGGAGATGTGGGAGATAATACCCCTGCTCGTTTAGCTGGGTGTCGTCGACCGGAGACATGTGGTCAAGTGTTAAATATTCTTGTAGAACTGATTGGTAACTCAGTTTGAGATTGGGGTCACCGTCTAATTTTTTTTCGTTATCTTTTCGAATCTGTGTCGGATCTTTCGTTGACTCCTGTTCGGTGAAGGAGGGTGTGATGCTGCCTTTGACAGTGGTATCATGGCCCTGATTCGCAGTTTTGAACAGTATGTCCCTTTCTGAGGCAGTTGCCGCAAAGAGATTTGCTAACCGTTGCCTTGTGTCTTTCTTCCACCGATAATGCTCGGAATCGATTGCACGTGTCGATCCGATGCTCTTCGCTATAAAAATCGCATATGTTGGCGTTCGTGGCAAAGGCTTGGGCCTTGGGAGTCTGTTGGAATACCTCGTTGTTTCGATTTTCCCTCGTTCTGATTCTAAGTGGTGTTTCTGTTCCCGTTATGCGTTTCGTTTTGCGAGCTGAAATCCGAACAGCTCGCCCGTTTTTCGAGACAAGCTAATAGCGACTTATAACTAGGCATTTTATCATCTGATAAAGTTAGCTCACACTGCCTCGCAGAGTTTTGGCTGATCTTTGAAATGATCAGGTCATTTAACGGGATGTCCCAATTCACGACCGGTGCCTTGAAGTTTTCTGATGCCCGGGTATGCTGATAGGCAGTGTCGATCAGCTGGATAAGCGCGCTTGGTGTATCCCTTTCCAAATGCGGATAGTCACGAAGGATGGCCCAGTGACTTATTTCGTAATGTTCGACGTTCGCATTCGAATTTCTTGTCTAAGGGCCTCAGGGTAGTCTCTTGGGCCAGGCAACTTTCTCCTTCAGCTAGTCACCCTCAAGTGCATGCACATGTGCTATTTTTGAGTGACTAGCCGTTCTTTGAAATTACGACTCTGCTGCAGTGCAGTCTTTATTTTTGTTGGCTTTCACGAGCCCTGGCCCAACAAAGTGCGAGTCGTAAGTGTTGTAACTTCTGCACCGCGGGTCAATTTTCATTTTTATCGATTAATAAGACGAATAAGTCGTAGAAAGCAGCCCAAGTTTCCGGCGATTCGTCGAATTTCAGAAGTTCGACTGTTCACGCGTATCCTTACGCCTTGTATCGACGTGGATATCTGGTGAACGCCTACACTACTAATTGAAGGAATGTAGGGAATTGTGTTGCGGAATGAAACTCTACTATTTATAACACTAAATAACTGATGTATTTAAATAAATATAAACGGTAGTTACATGAATAGATAAAGTATTAAAGTAAGATTGCGTTGATTGAAATATGCGGAAAATTGGTTACACGAATGTCTGTGGAATTCGCGGAGAGTACAAGTCTAAGGTTGCGGATTGTGAAAGCGGAGTAGAAGGTGACTCCTTTGCGTGATAGACGTTGTGGCACTGCCGGTTTGTTGCGAAGGTGCTAGTTTTGATGAATCGAGTACATGGCAAGGAATAGTACATAGTCC